>JAAWXA010000006.1:7916783-7963493 GCA_038090715.1 Florisuga fusca | reverse complement strand
CCGCCGCGCCGGCGGCAAACGCGGTTGGGGATGGGATGAGGCTGAGGGGCGGCTGCTCCCCTCAAAACCCCCTAGATCCCCGCCGCCAAACCCATCCGAGGGGATTCGGGGCGTTTTCCTTCTCGGCGGCAAAGACTGCCCGAGGGGGAGCGCGGCCGCGCCTTTGTGTTAACTTTGGGCGGTGGGACTTCGCTCTCGGCTGGAGGATGTTTCAGGACTCGAGGGTTATACGCGTAGGTATATTTCAAGAGTAGGTATATTTCAGTAAGGAAAAGCCATCTGGGTAACGAAGTTAATGCCCGAGTCCTCAGCCTCCTTATTGTCCGGCTACGGGCTGCTTTGATGCGCTGTATGTTTGCCCTGAGGAGGGTGATACAGGAAGGTATGGCAAGTGAAATGACAGTTTTACAAGTTTTCAGTGTGATTTCTGATACAATAGGTTGCAGTATACGTGCAGAGGTGAAAAAAAAAACAACCCACCACCAAACCAGCCCCGTTGCAGTAACAGTGGTATGAAGCACAAAGAAAATTGTTGCTGGACCCTATAGTTTGTTAAACTAAATCGATACCTTATTTTGTAAGATGTCTGTTTCTTCTGGGCTGGTGAAAGCAGCGATTTCAGTAACTTGCCATTGTTAGAGGGGAGGAAGAGACCCTGGAACAAGGCATTGGTAGCAGCCTCGTCATTTAGGTGTGGTTCAGCAGTCCAGCTAGGACTTGGCTTGTCTCTATTGTTGCTTTCTCAAGCATTGTTGCTTTGGTTGGATATTTCTCCTGATTCTTTTTCACGACTGTTTGTGGCAAAGATCTGCCTCATCACAGCGAAGTAGTTTAACCATGACCTGTTCATCTTTATTGCTACCATTGTCTCCTAGGGAGAACTACTGAGGCAGATGCTTTGTCATTCAGAGGTTCTTCTGCATTGCACTTGCTTAGCTCTGTCTCAATTATTGATTGTGTCAGAAGTGAATTGGCTGCATTTTAATTAAATAAGTAAGAATTACAGAGTAAATGGGTAAAATTTCTACCATCAAGACAGCTGATGTCATCCTTCCTCTGAAGAAATGCTCTTCAGTCTCTTCTTGAAGCTTCTATTGTACAGTTGCTGCTGCATTGCTCTGTTGCTGCTATCTCCTGCCACTTAGCATAACACCCACTTACAGTTTTAGATGTTCAGAGGGAACACTTTGGCCTTTTTATTCATCATTTTGGAATAGTAGTCACCTCACTTCTCATGGTGTCAGACAGTCTGATTGAGATTTTGCCTGCTAGGAAAAAAACATTGATCAGATTTTGAGGTGCATTGTTCTGGATGAGTATGCTGGGAGTCTGAAGCTCTATCTGCATGAGGCAAATATGGGCTCAACTTACCTCCTTCTCTTCAGAAGGTGTGCAGTAGTCTGGGAAAAACCTTGTTTCGACCTTTGCTCTCAACAGAGCCTTAAATACATTTTGGGTTCTTGGTATCTCTGCCTCACTGTCTTCTCTGGTACATCTCTTGGGTACCATCACTGAAAACTGTGGATTCATGCGCCAAACTGCAGAGCAACGTGTCAAAGAAAACATCTGCTGATAACACATCAGTGGCGTGATCCTACGCAACCTGGTGGATGCAGAGTCATTTCTTAATATATCATGAAGAGGGAATGGCATGGTGAGATACACTTTCAGTAATTACATTTGGGATGTGACTTTGCTAAGGGGGCAGTCCTTCAACCCACCATCCACCAAAAAGAGAAGAGTGAACAGAAAGCTTCAAGATTTTTCTGCTGATTTGGCAGATGCTACTGGGTGTGCCCTGCCTGTTGTCTGATTAGTCCCTGTGTCTAGAGGCGTTGCACTCCTAAGACTGCAGAAAGAAAGAAATAGCTCCAGTTCAGCCATGTTTCCAGTAGATGCATCCATGTTGTTAATGTTCTACATCATTGGATTGACCTTGGATTTTAGTTGCAGATTTACCTCCATTCTATCCAAATCCAATTTGGTTATATAATGTGTATCATACATTATGCTATTTCATAATGTACATGCATAAATTTTGCATCCAGACTGCTGAATCATGCAGCTGCAGATTTGGGGTATTTTAAATCCCAGCTTCAGCTTCATTTATCTGGGGGTAACTTATTTGTTTATTTATTTTGCATTTAGTCCTGTATTTTGGACACTGTCTGGCTCAGCAGACTTGACCATTTCTAATCAGAATCCCATCCCTACAGCAAATTTGGATTAATGACAAAAGCAGCTAGGGATGGTGGACTGGCCCTATCATTAGCAGCACTGCTGAATCATAGTCTGTATTGCTTAACTGACCTCCAGAAGGATTTGTAGTCTTCCCACACAAGCTTACTGTCACAGGCCAGCAATCTGTTTATCCTCTACCTTCTTCAAGTTCATCAGTCATTCTTTCAATGTACTTAAGCTTCATGATCAACGCTAGTTTACTAGCCATAGTTTTCATATGTGCTGTACGTGCACCATATTATATCATCTTTACTTCCTTGCTCTCAAATATTCCACCACCTGGAAAATATTAAAGCCTGCTGAGCTGTATTTTTCTGCCAAAACTAAACCCCAAAAATGCATGATATAGCCAGGAGATTTTTGAGAAATGAAAATAAGGAGACTTGAAGAAGAGACTCACTGCTTATGCCTTTGAATAACAGTGCATCAGCTAGGAAGTGGAGGTGGTTATAGCTCAGTTATTTGTCTCTTCAGTGGCTATGAAACTATTTCCAATACTGTATTTCCAATTTAATTTATAGTTTCAAATGGCAGTGACTTAGTAGCTGGTAACATCTCTCAGTTGTGAACATGCTCCTGCCTGGACTGGGATGCTGACAAGGAAAAAGCCCAGTATGAATTATCCCTGAACAGGCTTCAGGCTCTTAAAGTGCAGATATCCACATTTGCATGGAGCTGCATGGCCAAGAGCTGCAAAGCTGCAATGGGAGTCTGGCACTGCAGATCTGGTTTCTCTGCTCTTCCCCCTCTTTCTCCTCCTCATCCTTCATTTTGACAACATGGCTTCTGCCAGTGTTAATCCTGATGTTTCCGCTGCCTTGAAAGAGAACATAACACGGGGGTAGCATCAACATTATCATTCAGAGCTTGAAACCCTGAGAGAGTTACCCGCAGGGGTGTTAGTGCTAGTCTTACGGTGAGGGGCTAGCCACACACCTCTTCAGGCCACCTCTTCTTCTCACCAAACCCCGAAGTGATTTAACTCAACCATTTCATGCAAAAGCATGGTCAGGGATGTGGGGAGGGGCCACCAGACACTTCCTGACCTGCTGGCCTTTCTTTCTGCATTTGCCAGGTAATGTGTGTAAGTCTACTGATGTTCTTTTAGGGAAAAAAAAAAAATTGTAGTGTTGATGTTTAAAATTCCTGCAGTGCCTGGACTTACCTGTAGCGCAACTACCTGTTCATTATTTTTTAAAATTAGATCATTTTTCAGAACAATTTCAAAACAAGAATATGGTAGAAAAATATTAAGTGTGTTCTCCTCTTTTAGTTTTGGTTTTGTTTTGATTTGGGGTTTTGTAAATTTTGTTGTTTTGGTTTTGTGGGGTTTTTTTATTTGATTTTTTATTTGGTCATAGATAGGTCTTTTTGCTTGCAATGTTTAGTTTTGCTGCTTTTTTTTCTGGTCAAATCTCAAACCTTAATTTATTTTTTTTTAATAATACATTTTTTTGGTCAGATGCATGTCAAGTGTCTCATTTTCTAAGTAGCTGGGAGAAAAGGACAGGGAATACAGATGTGCTGTGTAGTTTTTAACAGAACAAAAAAAGAGATCAAACATAGCGTTTTTAAATCTCAAACCTAGAATTTTGATACTTCATAAAGAAAAGATCACTCAAATTTTAATGTTGAATATGGGATGCTTCAAAGCTCTTGAATGAAGATGCTAGCAATTTAATACTTTGTAAATACTTCATATTTAAATACTAATGTTAGGTGATGCTATCTTTTTTTCTGTGGGACAAGTATGTTGGCCCTGCAATGTGGCTGAAATGTCCCCTGAGTGATATCCTCTATCAGTTTTATAAATCAGTGTATTGGTATTTTAAAGTCAATTCAGAGACATCAGTAACTTCTCATATTGTGGCTACTAGGATGTGAGACCAGCAGTCCAAAAACTGGGACCTTAAAGGATGGTCACACTTTGGAAAGGCAAATTTCCTTTTGCTTATGGCTGATTCCTGTCCAAAATTCTCTTTCTGAGCACTTAGCACTTTAAAAAAAAAATATCTGCATGCCTTGAAAGGAAGAAAGGCTGGGTTTGTAATTTAGAAATATGGAAATAGCATGTATGCAAATAGACAAATACTGAATTAAAGCATCCCGTGCTCATGTACCAAGCTAGATGGTTTTTTATTTTGAATTTTAGGAATCCGGTCATGGGACACAAACCTGGTTGAGTGCAACCTGGATCAAGAACTGAAACTTTTTGTGTCTCGCCATTCAGCTCGATTCTCTCCTGAAGTTCGAGGTGAGTTTTTGGAATCATTTCACAAAATTTTTATTTGTTTGTTTGTTTGTTTGTTTGAAGAGCAGAATTAATAAATACATTCTGGAACTGTATGGCTTCTTCATTTGTGATTCCTTACAATGAATTTTCTTTGCCCTTATTTTAAAACAAGGCTTGAAAACGATAATTTTTTTTTAACTTTCTCATCAATTAACTTTAAAATTATGAGCCTTCTAGTCATGACTAACTTGCTCTTAGCTTTTAGTTTTAAGACCATGTGGAAGTTAAGTAAAACTTCCTTTTTTACTGAACAGTTTGTTTATGTAACACCAATCTAGTGGTCCCAGAGACTGATATTGTGGTAAGTAGAACACATAAAAAAAAATAACTTGAAAGGTTAGCTCTGCAGTTTGATAGAGCCAGAAATTATGTCATGGCTGTTACACAAGTATGGCTCAAGCTGTGTGTCTTTCCAAAGTACTTGGAATTTTCTCATTCGTGGTAGGAAAAGCTGGGGGGAGGAGGGTCTGCCTTTGCTCACAGTACCTTTCTGTGGTTTGTATGAGGAAATTAGAAAATCACAGGGCTCATAAAACTAAATCTCTTTTGTTGCCTTTTCTTCAAGACTGTTCTTCCTTTAGAGGGTTCATACAATAAAGCAAAACAAAACAAAACAATCCAGTTTTGTGACGTGTAAGATTTTATTTTGTCCTGGTTACTTGGGAATCAAGTGTTTGGTAAGTTTTCTAACATCTCATTACTACAAAACAAGTGCTGAGTGAGATTGGGTGAAATTAATCTTGTTTTAAATGTTAAAATACATCAACTTGTCACAGGAGTAGAGGTTGCTTTGATTTGTGAAATCACTGTGACATGTTGACTACTACAACCTAATACTGAAGTGTGTTATGAATTCCAGCTTTGGGAATATCTCCTAAGTGTGCTGAAAAAGGGCTATGAAATGTTTTTTCATGCTACTACATCACATTCCTAGGGTTGGTTGCTATACATGGTTGACCAGGAGATGCTGATGTTTTGCTAGCATGACAGCATTGATCAAATTGTTTTGGATAATGTAATATAATGTCTTGTGTAACTAATTCTTCCTTTTGCAACGTAGGTTTTATCAGATTTTGCTGTATCTTCCCATACCTATAGAGGTTAAGCCAGTGCTAGAGCTAAGGAAAAAAACCCTACAACTAAGCTGTGATTCTTCCCCCTGATTGAAAACCAACAGAACCAATACAACAATACCCACTGTGAAGATTTATTCGAGGCATGTAGGTCCTAATTTGCATGAGAGTAAACTCAGGTCTGGAATATATGTCTTTCATTTCAGTTTGAATGTCATGAAGCCAGTTCAGCTTCTCAGTGACACCATTGCTTTGTTTTACAGAGAGGGTATTCTGATTAGTGAAATTACAGAACTTATATTCAAGTAATGCAAGATGCAGTCATTTTAACATGGATGTGCTTTAATTTAAAACTTCAGGGAGGAAAAAGATATTGCACTTCTCCTTTAGGAAAAGTATTCAAGTGTTACTAATGTTTTTATTGTTTAGATGATACATCTTGATACCAATGCATGAAGTAAAGTAAAGCAAATGCTCTGTTTTCATATGATAAATAAAATGACAGTGTGCACCCCCTTTTTCAATAGAAGATTTTTGAATCCTCTCAAAAATTTTCTCTGTAATTTTTTTTCTTGTTTGTCTAGACATGCTTGTTTAGTCTGTCATTGTGCTGAATTACAGCTTAATTGCATGTGACTGGAATTCATCAACATCTCCATGACAAATAGTAATGAATGTGTTTTCACCACTGCTCAATCCTTAAACAATAAACTGCTAAAATCTGTGTTGAAAGAGAATTAAAGGAGCCTGCAGTCCGGATGAAGGGAAAATCCAGGAATAAAGGTAGTCCTCTTGGCCAGTTTCTTGTCTAAAGTTTTGTGGGGAAGCCCTCCTGCACCTCCAGAATCCCACTGCACAGATCAGAGGATCATTTATTTTAGCTTCTTTCTGTTGTCCTCTGGTGTTGAATCTGCATGAGGATCCCTTGTGTCCTCTCTACTGTTTGGCTGGGAGAAGGAGTTTGTTTTTGCCATTTGTTAATAAAATTTCAAAATGTTTTGATTCTGTTCTGGTACCCAAATGCTGAACTTTGAGTGTTTAATCTGTGAAATGATGAAAGGTCATACTAAAGAGATAATTTAAAGTATGTATTCCCTCTTTGGCCCAAACTTAGAAATTCTGTGGAATTTGGGTAACTAGGTGACCTTTTGTCCAAGGAAAGTATTGTCCAAGGAAAGTATTCATCCCAGGTGATGGGGGAAGTCTATGGGATGTAATTAAACAGTGCTGCTTTTTTTTTTTTTTTTCAGTCCTTTGAGGCTGAGCTCTTTGTGCAGCTCACACACAGTTTACTCTTGAGGAAGGGCAGAGCCATACAGCGTGTCTGCACAGCTCCTAGAGCAGCCAGGCCTGACTGCTGACTGAAGCCTGTTTGATTATACTGTTTAATTATGGTAATTGCAGTGCTGGCTCTGTACATGCTTGCATGCTTCTCAAAGCAGCTTGAGGATACGCACAGCAGCAGTGTGAAGGGTGGGACTCTTCTCCAAAGGGAAGCTTGGAGGGAATGGGGCCAATCCTGTCCCCACTCCATAAGCCTGTGGTGTCAAAGGAGAGACGTGCAAGAGAATATGTCTGTCAAAGCATTCATGTGTTTCTACTTGAGGAATTTGAGGTCTAATCCTTCTCCCTGTGTAGTGAATAGCAATGTACCTATTGATACTGCAGGGAGCATGACTGGATGCGAGCACATTTTTATGCTCTTTTCAAGGGAATGGATTGTCACAGTGGTATTTCTACATCCTGTATTCAGCTATTGTGCAATTTATGGATGATTTATGAGTCCTGCAAAATAGGATTCAGAATGGAAATGCCAGCAGATCTTTTCTGATACCTCGTGAAGCAGCTGACTTAGCAGACGCCTTAATAATACTCAGTCTTGCAGAGATTTTGTTGTCAGGTTCTGGTGAAAAATGAGTAACAGAGCTTATTAACAGGTTGCCAAGACAACAAGCAGCATAACTTTCATCTTATGCTAACATCAGAGGGACAAAAAATTCCAACAGCGAATTGTAATGTGCATGCTGGAAAAAGAACTGTTGATCTGGTAGCAAGGCAGAGCAAACGGAGGGTCATGCAAAGAGCTCTGTTGAAGTTGCAGCTGTTTAAAAAAAAAAAAAAAGGTTTCATCTGCATAAAGCAGCTTCACATAAGACAAAATAATGGGTTTTAGGGTGAGGGTGTGGGAAGGTTAATCTATTGAAGGCCCTTCTGCAGAACTTCCACACCTGCTATTTTGTCCTTCAGTTTCTACCTGGGGACACTTCAGTGTTTCACGGGTGCATATTTGAGCCCCGGGATAGATGAAATCTGTTCCATTTGAATAGTCCCTTAGTAGCTGCTCACCCCTAACCTTCATTCAAACAATGCTACTTTGTACTTTATCCTGTTACCAAGAAAGGGAATCTGTAGAAGATGCGCTTCCTATCTGAGCAGCACTGGGAGGCCTTCTGCTGCATGTAGGTCAGCAGTTGGTGGCTGCACTGGCTTAAGAGAGTCCTTCTTTACATGTGCTCAAGACTTTATTTTCACCAGTCAGCCTGGGGCCAGGGAAGACCTTGGCAAAGTGCACGACATGTTAGATGTCCCCTTGGCAGCCACCTGTGTCACGAGCAGCAGTGCGCTTGCCTCCTTCAGGCTTCCTAAAGAAGGTCGTTTTTATCTGAAACTGTCATTACCCCCAAAAAAGACTTAACAGCTTTAATTCTGAAAGTTTCAGCTTCAAAAGTTACTCTTTAAAATTTAGTACCCTCTGGATAATTTCTGCATCTGGGAATTTTGGACATCAGTGCCCCAGCTCCATATTTTCCAAATGAGTGGATAGACCCATTGCCTTAATCAAAGATCTAAATCCAGTTAATATTACACCTAGTACCTCTTTACATGAGCTCATGGAGTAACCATGCTAGAGGGTATGGTTCTAGTGCTGTCTTACTGAAAACTGCAGTTGATCAAAATTTGTCAAGTAAGAGGACATAGGTACTTGAACAAAACCTATCACGTAGAAAAGAGCCAAGAAGTCAAGACCAAATTTCTCAGCCGGTATCAGAGTACCATCACTAAGTGCCAAGGAATTAATTTGGCTTAAAATCTCAAGTGGTATGCACATTTAGGGACATCCTATAAATACAGTTCTTCAGCTATCATAGATTGTGATAGCTGGAATAGCTTTCGTGTGGAGTTATTTTTGCTCATTATATGTTTGGAGAGGTTAATTTTAGTTGACTACCCGACTTGTTTTTTGTCTTGAAGTATTTGTGTCTTGGAATAAAGAAAATGGAGGCAGAACAGGACTTGGGAATTGAGCTGACTCAGGCTGCTGTGGCTGTGGGTGGTGTCCCCTCAGGGTGCTGCTGCTGTGGTCCAGGGATGCTGTGATGGAGCTGCCCAGAGGCACAAGGCAGGGGACCTCCAGCCTCACAGGAGACTTGGTGGGGGGCATGTGAGGCTCATCTGCTCCTGAGCTTATATTTGTGGGGGGTGCTAGGATCCCAGTGGCTCAGGAGAGGATTTCAGTGTAATAGCTTTTGTGTTCAGATAGATCAATTGTCAAAGCCTTCCTTTCTTAGTACTAATGAAAATCCTAGCAGTGGGCTAACAAAACTCACTCTCTTTTTTTTTTTTTTTTTTTTTTTTTTTGTCTTCAGTGAAAAGGTTGTTTAGCTTATGTGACAATCATTCTGGCATTGACTTCCATTTCTGCTTTTTTAGGAATAATGTTATACTGCCAAAACACCAGCTAATGCTAAGCTGTAAATGTGAATCAGCAAAATGACTGAGAGGTTATTTTTAAATGCCTTGTATCACAAGTACATATGAGGAGTTTAGAGGTCTAAGAATAGTCCATATTTTTATCTAAAATACAGGTTTTAGACCTGTGTGAGGCAGCTACCAGAGGCATCGGATTAAGTTAGTTGTGAATAATGATAGAATTTTAACTATTGTGAAATTTGGATCTCTGTTCCTCTTTATTAGAATGACAATTCAGCATACTTAATGGTACCTTCACAGCAGTTATTTTCTTCAGGTTTCTTAAATAAAAATTTATAGAATTGCAATTCTGAATTTGTCCCTCAATCTTTCCTTATTAGCATTTTGAATATTTGGGATGTCTGAAACTGAAGACCTTAAAGAATATTTCATTTTTGACCCTTGCCCCAGTATCGTTTACAGATGACCTACCTCTTCGCTCTTCCATCATGGATTTATAATAAATGTGAAAGCACTGCCAGTTTTCTCATTTAGTTTCTGGTGGTCATGGGCACCATTTTTCTCAGATGTCTGTTTTTCTTATTTTTGTTAAGACTGACCTTTTTTAATTGTCTGGAGTTTCTGTTACTTCCTGGTACAGTTTATCAGTCACTTGAGAGAAATATTACATGTTTGTAATTACAATTTTTAATAAGAGGTGATCCAAAGGCCACTGAAATAATTGGATTGGACTGTGCATTAGAGGAAATACTATTTTTTTTAAGGTAGAACAAGGACAAAATTTTCACATAATGAGGCAGAAAATGGAGATTATAACTTCTGTCTTTCCAGACAAAAGTGGTCCTCTGTTCACAGTGAGTTGCCTACCACTGTATTCAGCAACAGGGCCAGACCCAGGGAAGAAGAGTAGAGATGCTCCTTGTCTGTAGATGAGTGGAATGGGGAGCACATGTTCATCCCTGTGGCCATCTGTAGAATGAGAGTTGCCACTGTGGGTGCTGATATCAGCCTTGCAGCAACATGAGCAGCTCCAGCTGTCATCTTCCTTGTAGAGTCAAATGCAAGATTGACTAATCTTGCTAAGCTCTGGCCACAGATCAGGTGCAGTGTGTAGACTGCTGGGAGGGTCCCAGAGCACCTTACAATCCCTATGAGTAGGTAGGGAAGGTACACACTTTAGCCTGTAATAGTCACAAATAGGAAGCTGGATAGTTCTGTAGCAGAGCCTTGTACATCAAATCCCCAGATTGTACCACCAAAAAGACGTGGTGGTTTCATTTTGGCATGTAGTTGCTGATGGCACTTTCTTCCTAGAGTGAGAAGAAAACCCAGTGGTCCTTATGACCTGAGTTTTCGTACTGTCTGTGTGTGCAGTATAGACTCATAAATGTACAAACGTGACTCATTCTGGTCCCTGTCTTTTCTATTGGTTGCAACTGTTCTGTTTATGATTCAAAAATAGTTGCTGATAAAAGGCAAAAATAAGTTTTAGAAAAGACTGCAATTCAGAAATAAATTTATGTGAATTTCAGTATTATTTTGATGTTGCACATTTGATGTATTGTATGTATTTTTGTACTTGAGATCTTGTGTCTGGTGGTGAGGTGAGTCAAAGTCCTGTGTCCTTATGTCCCCATCTCTTGCACAGCTGTATGTGGGAGATTCTACCCATTAGAACTCTGAGAAGGGGTTTATTTAAAATAAACAAACAACCCCACCCCCCCATCCCTCCACACCCAGAAAACAACAGAAAATATCTTCCAGTGAGATAAACCATGTTCTTATGCTATGTACTCTCTGAGTACTTCTAATGAGCTATGGAGGCTTTCCCCTGAAGTCAACTCCCCTCTTGCCAAAGGCAGCTTTTTGAAGCTGTGTCAGTTTTACAGCAGTTCAGTAGCTCTTCTGGGGAAAAGACTGATCCCAGCTTTGTCTCCAATGTCTTGAGTGTCAAATAACAATAAGCTTTTTAAGGTCTCTTTATGCTGGATTGAGTTCCCTGTCCCTGAAAGTGTTGAGAGAGTAAAGAAAACCCGTGGGTCAAAATAAAGATAATTTAATAGCTTGAAGGAAGTAGAAGAGCATCATGCAGATTGAAGAAATATGCTCATCACCTCAAACAGGCAGTCTAATCCCAAGCAAGTTTCTGAACACCAGACATCTTGTAAATTCAAAACCCCACTCTTCTACTCCAGATTTTGTTGCTGAATATTATATGGAACATCCCTTTGGTCAACTTGTGTTGGCTGTCCCAGCTTTGTCTCCTCCCAAATTCTTATTTACCCCCAGTCTACTCACTGGTGGTTAGAGTGGGGCAGAAGAAATCCTTGATACTGTGCAATAGCCAAAACATTGGTGGGTCATCAGCACTGTTCTAGGCACAAATCCAAAACACAGCATCTAAGTGGCTGCTGTAAAGAAAGTTAAGTCCATCCCAGTCAGATTCAGTAAACTCTTACAGAAAGGGTTGTGTATCCTATGTGTATCCATTAACAAGAACAGGGCTCCAGTCTTGGCTAAGTCCTTTCAAAAGGCCATCAGGGAAGGACTGATGTTTCCTGGATTGTTCTCAGGTGTGAGGAAACTGGTGTCATAAAGCTGTCCTGAATGCATAGGACAAAGACATGAGACTACAATAATGTTAAAACAGGGAAGAGTGGAGCCTTGCTTTCATCCTTTTGTGTTCAAGTCATACTTTTTGTTGCTGGAGCCACGTTGAACTTCTGGAAAGTAAATATGGCATGAAGTCCAACAGTTGCCTAAGAAGAGATCCCAACTAGGGTGGTCTTGGTTCTGATCTTGGGGCTTTGAAACATCCAGCACATGTCCTGGTGTGGATACTGTGGCCATCTAGAATGGTTCCTGAACTTCAAGCTCTGTTCTGAGGTTTTCTTGATCCTCCAGATCCTGCACAGAATTTAGAAAAACTGAAAAAAAAAATGAATGGAATTTTTTTTGTGTGTGTGACCAGTACTTTAAATAGACATAGAAGGTAATGCCTTCAGGACTATCTCTGGATAGGATTTAATGCTTGTCACAAGCTAATAATTTAATGGCATTACTCATAATAATTTGTCTAGCACTATTGAATTTTTCAAACTTATCATTACTAGCTTGAGAGCTGAGATTCTGAAAGTTCATTAGACTCGGAAGATTTAAATATTTTTCAATACTAATTAGGTTTTTGTACAGTTAATGTTCCCTAGCAACTTGGTAAATTTTAATCTTTCTGCCCAGTTTTTCAATAATTGTATTACAGAATTCTATTCTTTGTACATTTCAACCCACTATACATAAAAAAGTTTGAAATGGTCTTTATTTTCTTCACTCTGTCCTACAATGTGAATTGCTGGATTATATGAAAAACTTACCGCTCTTCAAGTGGTCACCAAGTGGTAAACAAGAAGTCACCAAAAAGAATTTCAAATGGAAATTGAAGTGACTCTTGAAAAGTAAGGATGGGCTCCTTTGATCATAGTACTGTCTCAACTAAATAATTTGGCTATACCAGTTGTATTCCTGAAGACTTCCTAATGGGAATAGTTTCTCTGCACGTAACAGCCCCCTATGCCTATTAAAGCCTGTAATTACCACAAGAATTACAATTTCTCTTCAGCTTTGGTTAGATAAAATCATTGTATGTCAAGTAGGGTATTATAATAAGGAAGGAGACCTTGACAACATTCACATTTTGTGTTGAACAGGAGGATCTGATAATCTACATCTGCTAGGAGGGACTGTTGAGCAGGGGAAACCGATTTACTGGGCTGTGTTGATGGGTAGGAGTCTTTCACAATGATTTAGAGAGTAATCACAGGAAAGAAGAGATTCAAAGCATTCAGTTTTTGTTAAAATGGTTGACTTACTATTCAGTTCGTTGTACAGTATACTACTGTCATGCATTAGAGCCATACTTGCCTAAAGAGTATGTTTTGAAAAAGTATAGGTTTGACTCCTGGATTGTTTCATGGTCTGTGTACACCCTTTGTAATTAAATTAGTTTAAACTGAAAGCAAATTTCAGGCCAAGGAATCACTATCTTGCAGCAAACCTGGAAGAAACAGAGATTACTTCATTTTAGAGGTCTCTCTTGTGTTTTTTTTTCTCAGTTTCATACAGCATGATCATGATCCCCCAACTTTCAATCAATTTCCAGCTCTTAGTCTTTTACTCTGTTGATGCTGAAGACAGCTGGGCATCTGTGAAACTATCTTTGTCCTCCCATGCTTCTCAGGCCTTCCTAGAGTGGCCTGAGGATCAAATGAGATTTTAACAAAGTGCCTATGGCTTTCCAGGGGGTTAGTAGTTAGTGTGCTAGATTCAGCCTGGGGCAATAATATACTGTCCTGACCTGTCCTGGTATCACTATCTCCCTTCTTGTCTTGACTTGCAGTCACAAAAAAGGGCAGGGATGACTGTAAAAGAAAGGGCCACTCTAACAGCTTTCTTCCTCTGTTGGAAGGGCAAGAGTGGTGATGCAAGGCAGCCCCATGTAGAGCTACCTTGCCAGCTCCAGGTAAGCTGGTACCTCTACCCAGGACAATGCAGCACTATGCAAGTGCAGTCCCAGACCTCAGTACCCAGGAGCAGAATGATTTCATCAGTGATGGGGCCTCTCAGAAGGGCCTCATCACATCAGTAGTTAGCTTTGCCACAGCTCTGAGTTGGCAGGGCTCTCCTGCCATGCTTCGGAGACAGCTTTGGTGTCTCCAATGGCAATTTTTGCATGGACAAAGCATGGATCAAAGGCTTTATTCTGTGACACTAATGTCCCTAACTATTTTTACCATTTTCCTGATGTAATTTTATATTTCTTCAGCTTATTTTAAAATTTCATCCTATTCCCTTACGCTTTCCTAAAATGAGTGAAATGCTGGGTTTTGATATTAGCAGATAACTCAAGACTTCAGAGCAGTTTATGTTCATCCTAGGTGACACTAAACTTCCACCATGCTGATTCAGTGGTGGTAATTTATGGATAAAATGTGAATCATCTTGTCAGTACTTGCACTTCCAGGCTGGATATCTTTCTTGAAGCCACACCACAGCTAGCAACAAAGGAATGTTTACTTTTTAAGACATGGGTTAAGAAAAGGCTGTGGCCAGGGATGTCTCTGCTCACAATTTTTTTTTAAATTTATTTATTTTTTAGTTCTTTTCTCCCATCAAATTCTCTTTCCTCTCTGCTGTTACACATATTGGAAGGTACTTCTGTCACTTCCAGCTTCTTGGTCTTCCTTTTGAGCTGATTGTTTTCTCTCTGTCAGTGACTGTTACCTTAGGCAATGATTGAATCAGATTTAGACCAAGTCTGTGCTGAACCCCACTAACCCCCACCCCATCATGTCTGTGGCTTTCTTGCAAAGATGGAACACTCTTAAGAGAATGTTAGGTCAAAACCAGATCAACTGTTTTTCATTAGATAGTGTAGGTAACCTGGTGTTGGCTAGGTGTGAACAGAACACAATAAATAATCTTATCAATTATCAGTGGGCAGAAAAACAAGGCAGGATGTTTTCAAACCATCAGAGATGTAGTTTACAAAGATCTGCCTTGCCCTAATACTATGACAATTCAGTTTTTTAAGGGGAGTTAACAGGGCAGATATTCTCGACTAAGATTACTATTTGCAATGAAATCATAAGTTGGCCACGTAAAGGTTCAAATCATGGTTGCTATAGCTGATGGCACAATAACAAACTGATTAACTGCTGAATTTGATGCTTTTTCAGATTTTAGTGTTAATGTTTTAGGGTCTGAATATTAGCACCAAGTATTTAAAGGAGTCTTGAGAATCGTTTTTGAGATCCTGTGAAATAAGAAGCATAGGAAAGTGGAAGCAATCTCAGTCTTGCAGCTCTATTCATATTTTTTCATTATGTCTGTTGTCTTTTAAATTGTTACAATTTAAGGACATTATCCTTTTCTGGTACACAGTTAAGTTTAATAATATACTTGGGGTTCAAAACACATTCCCAATGAAGTTTCTACATAAAATTTGGCATCAAATCATGGAGTTATAACTACGTGATTAAAATAAATGATATAAAAGAAAACCTTGAAATAAGCAACTGGGAAAAAAATGAAACCAAAACACAAAACCCAAACAGACTAACAACCCACATCATGTTTTCTTATGCTTTCCCATTTTTGGAAATCGCCTGCAGTGGAATTACACTCCCCTGTTTTTTTGCCAGTAGATGGCATTCTCAATGCCTGTCCTTCCTGCTGTGCAGTAAACAAGCACATAAGTCAGTATGATTACATCTGTAGTGCTTTTAGGTCATAGTACTTACTTTGAGACATATGTTTTTATTTTGCTTTGAGATCTTGTTTGGAGTTTAAATTTCAGTCATTTCAGCTGCGCTGACAATGAAGGACGAATCCCTCAATGTGAAATGAGCTTGGCAAATTACAGACCTCATATAGTACATGGAGGAAAAGTGGAGTATGGTTCATGCAGGGTAAGAGCTTTCTCAGTGTGGAGACCAGAGATAATGATCAGCTATGAAAATGATACAACATTACATTAACTCTGCAGAGCCAGTAGGGAGAAAAGCGAGACCATTGCGCATATTGGTGCATAAAGTAACACATGCTGTAGATACATCTGTGGAAGTCAGCCATGTAGATTCTCTGTATTCTCAGGATGTCTCTAAGAGACCCAAGATTCACTTGTTTTGAAGCTGCAATGTAGCCACACCCAGATGTATTATAGTTCCTTCTCTCCCATGCTGAATTTAAAGTGCAACACAGAATAAAAGACCTGAAACCTAAGCAAGTAGGCTCAGACTCACTTGTCAACTTTAGTAAATCTCTTGATTTTTTTCCCATCTCAAGCTGCGCTATGAATGTATGTTATGAATATAGGAATACAGTAGTGCATAGTTTGACACAGAATTTCAATACTGTTTGTTTAAAAATACTTGTTCATACAAGTTCCTTCCCAGCGTGGCCTTTTATCTTTCACGAGGATAGAAAAAAAAATAGTATTTCAGTGACTGTAGACCACATGATATATCCTAAATCAAGAGACCTGAAGTTTATTCCTTAACTTTGCCTCTCAACTGCACCAAGGCTGACTGTCATTGTCACACTCAGACACTGTGGATGATCCTTGATTGGGATTATTCAGTTGCAGGGATATAATGACATTTAATTCTTTTTGTCTTGCTTCAGCTTTCTATTGGGGACTGCTCTGCCAAGTGTGCCAGTAGGGAATCCAACATCAGTGAATTATGCAGCATGGTCTTCATTAGAATTCAAAATGAGGCCACCAGCTCTCTTCCTATAAGCCACCAGCCAGATGTTAGAAAGTAATCACTACAGGAATCACTCCACTTGATTTGAAAAGCTGAAAAGCTAAGATTAGCCATTCGCCAATTTGTGTCATTCCTTCAGATTTCTGTGTTGTATTAAAAAAATCCCAACCAGATGAGGACTATTTTATGAAACTGAACACCCCCATGCATGGACAAAGCCTTTTGTTATACACGAGTACTGGTTGATGGCTGTTCAAATACTCTCCAGTTGATTTAATTTTGGGCAGGACTGGATGCTCACCGGGAGCAGCTGTCTTACTACAAAAACCCAACCCTACAAACAAAAAGCCAAAACCACCTGAAAATGTAGCCATCAGTTTATCTTATAGTCGAAATTATGACATCACTTTCACAAAGTCTACCATTAACAAGTGTAAATTATGAGTAATTTTACTGAAAGCAGAAGGGTCCCTCCAAATCTATCCCATTATGGTAGGAAGTATTGGAGTGCTGTTGAAGAATTGCAATTTGCGGATGCCATCTAGAGATGGTTGGAGGGAAGTGGTTGTGGTGATCTGGTCTATAGTTTGTAGCAGGGTTCCACATAAAATGAAATGCTGTGCTGGTGGGTTGCCATGGCAGCCCAGCAGTTCTCTCCTATGGTTTCCTAGCACATCTGGGTGGTGCCGGGGTTGGCAATAAATCAGTTGAGTTCCATTAGACCTAAATCTCTGTAGGAAGCTGAGTGTCTGTGCAAGGCGTAAGCCTGGCTGGTGAAATACTGTCTGCTCTCTCCAACAAAGCTCTGTGTCAAGTGGGAGTGAAATGCTTTCAAGTGCTGCCGCGTGTCTGTGGAAATGTGTGCTTTATGATAACTCAAATGATCTTGCCAGTCCTAAATCCAGGCATGCTTACAGGGTAAAAGTTATAATACCATGGAGAGATGAAGTAAATGACATTCTGATACCCCTCTGAGTTTGGCTTAGTGACTAACACAACCTTCAAATCACGGGGGAAAGGAAGGAGCAAGGAATAGTCTTTTGCCTTTTGTCACCTCTGCTGTCCCATCTCCATCTCTCTGTAGGGCTGCTTATCTCAAAGCTGACGGTTAATTAGATGACTTTGAGGCTGAAGTTGTGGAAGGCAATTTAAATTGCATCTGTATGGATTGTGATCTGGTGGAGTTCATTAGCATGCAGGCAGGGTTCATGCGCCTCTCTGCCTCTCTTCCCAGAGCCTGAGACGTCGAGGCATTTCCACACTGGCAAATCGGTTGTGCCTTTTGGGATTGGCCTGCATTTTCATATTAGGACAATTTTATTAGGCAAAGAGAGATTGGTATCTCTCCAGAATAATCTCTGTGTATGATAGATCGATTTATTAAAGATTCTTTGGAATAAAATGTCAGGTTTGTTAGACATCAGAGGCCCTACAGCCATCTAACAAACGATTAAATCCTTTCTGGAGTCAAGCAGAATATTAAGAAGGATTAACACTGACAGACTGTACATTCTCTCTAGTTCATATGCCTTGCTATTCTCATCTGCTACATAGATTTGATAGAGAGAGCTGGGTTCAGGGGCCACTGCCCATCTCTGCAGCAGTGTAGAACATAAGGGAGGATGTAATGGGTCAGTGCAGTGGCTAGAAATGATCAAGCCCAAACAGAAATATGTAGCTGTGCTAGAAAGAACTTTGGATAGTTTAGTTCTGTAAAGTTTATCCTAATAGTCCAAATATGGTGTGAAAGACAGTGTAAAGCAGTCAGTTTGAGTAGCCAGCTTTACACTGGCCATCCATTAAAATGCCACATGATGAGATCGTGAATGATCAGCTCATTGTTGATCCAACATTTTTTTTTTCCCCAAATTAATTTTAGTGCTCTGTACGAGGGAAACAGTTTTCCCTTTAGGGAGCACGTTGGAACAACATGCAAAATCTGCTAATTTGTGAGGATTCACAAAGGACCTGAAACAGAAACCATAAGCTGAAACCTTTCAACAGAAAAATTCAGGGAGAAAGATTTTGTGATGTCAATTAATAAGAAGAAATTATTTAATTTGTACTGAAATCAGACATTTTCTTGTTGAAGTTTTGTGCAATTTGGATTGATTTAAGTGGCTGAGTTTACTATATGTGACTTGAATATATATTTATAGTACTATATATTATAAATATTCCTATTTAAAAATTGCATTTTTCAGGTTAGTGTCTTATGAATGACATAATGAAGTAATTTTATAGAAGTGTAGTCATCTCAAAAAAAAAATGCAGTAAGGACTGCAATCACCAAGTTAAAACATATGCTCAAACTGACAAATAAAGCTAATTTACTAATTCAGCATAAATTAAGCTCCCTTTTCTTTGCTGGAGTCTTCAAATGTAATGTGAAGTTGTAGCAAGAAAAGTTTTGTATCCAAAATTATTCCTTTTCTAAATCAGTCAGAATTTTGCTCTTGATTTCAGTGAAAGCAGGATCAACCCCAGTATTGTTTTTTATTCCTGTCCTTCATAGGTAAGTACTTTTTGCTTAAGTTAAGAAGGAATACTTGTGCATATGCATAATTTAGAATTATCACCAAGTATACATCTGGTAAAATTCCTCCCAATAGTGTAATTCCCCTAGAAAACTAAGTGTGTCAGACTTAAAATGTGTCTCCATTCATATGGAAAAAAGAAAAATAATGCAGTTCTGCCTATCATATAAGACAGTGGGAGCTTCCAATGAGAAACTAATGGCAATCTTTAAATTGCTTTTTCAAGAGAAGATACTAAAACAGGATTTCTCTTCCCCAGAAAAGAGAAAATAAATTAAATACTGTGTTGTTTTTATCTTATAGAGGAAAAATGCCATTATATTGGTAACATGTTCCTTAAGCATCCCCTTGTGGGTTTGTTTTTTTTAAATGGTGATGATCTTAAAAATGTACTTGAGTTGTATTCTTTTGATACTGGGTGGGTTAAATGTCTCACCAATGCTGACACTTTATCATTCTAATTAAAGACAATTTATGAGTGTCTGCAATTACACAGCCTCTCTGCAGTCAAAAAGATTTCTAAAGAGAGTGGATTGCATCTAAGATAACATTTTCTTCATTGCATAGTCTAATATCACCTGATATTTTGCCAGTCAGTGCACAGGCTTTCTTCAGGAAGAAGTAGAGTGTCTCTGATCTCCTTTAGACAAAAGAAGGTAGGAAATTAAGTTATTATTTATCTTGTTCTAATTATGTTAATCAAATTTTGTATCAGCCTGAATATCTAGAGCTCAGCCTGCTGTAGATCTTGGATATTTCTTTTATTGTTTTAGCAATTTGCTCTATTTGTTGTGTGTGAGAAATGTGTGTGATAGCTCATGTTGATCATACTTGCTAATGAACCAACGCCTACAATTGTTGCACTTCAGTATCTGTCTTCAGACCATACAATGTTAGAGGGCTGATAATGAGCATGACAGTAGCTGGAGATGCTGATTAATTTAACCAGGGTATTTTGCCTGTTGCAAAGGTATAGCAGGATGGATACAGCAAATGGAAAATGCTGGATCATTTAATCTGTAACTTTGTATTCAGGAAAAAATCTGTTTTAGAAACACTGCCAATGTAAAATATTTTATAAACATTGTAGTGGAAGTAGGTATTTAATACCTTATTCAGATCAGTTTATGATGAAACAAAAGGATACTGTATTGTGGATCTTAATAATAAAATCCTAATCTTCATATGAGACATTCATATGAAAATTACTTATTTAATTTTCACTGGGTTATAAAGTGCAGATCTCCAATAGTTTGCAAAGGTTCTTTACCAATATTGTCAACCTTATTTTGAAAGATTATCTTTTAAAATACAGCTTCAGTTTTTAAAGATCCCTTTGGTTTCTTTTTTCATGTTTTTTGGACGTATGTGGACAGCTGAATACTTGTTAGTAGTTCTCTTAGTTCAGCCAGACCAGCATATTTGTCACCAAAGGATACAGGCCATTTTTAAGTCAAAGCTTATGTCAACCCAGCTGATTGAAAGAAAATGGGTAATAAAGAAACACGATTTGCAGTAGGTCAGTGGTTTCCATTCTCAAAAAGAAGGGGCCCAGCACAACACTTAAGTTTGTGTGGTTGGAAACCAGACATGTTAAAAGACATGTGATGTCAGTGAGATTGATATTGCTAATGGAATTGCCTGTGAGAGTGTTGTCTGCCAGATGATGAATAAATCAGTCTCTCAGAGGCTGCACATACCTTCCTTTAAGGCAGAGGAGGAGTGCTGTGCTAGCGAAAGCAGCTCTTAGGCGAGGAACAATAGGGGCAGAGGAATATATCATGCAACAGATCAGTGGTGAACAGACATACTGGATGGCTTTTACTCACCTTCTGTGGAATCTCTGGATATCCTTTATGGCTGTATAAGAATAAAATGTCAGAAATTTACTGTTATCCTATCATTCACTAGTGCATGGGCTGGAAGAATGTATTCCAGTTCCTTTAGATGTGCTTATGTCCAGTTTTCTAATATTTTCATGTCAAAATACCATCAAGAATTTTTTTTTTTTAATTTTTTATTTTTGGTGGCTGCTAGTAGCAGATGCCTGAAGAGAAGGAATTTTTGTTTCCTTTTCCCCCTTTAGTTGTCTCTTTCCAGCAAAATGCCTCCAACCACCTCCCTATGGGATAGGAGCTGTGTTCTGCTCACACCCCTTGCAGTTCGTGGTCACAAATCTTCTGACAGGCTCAAGCATTTAATGAAAATGGACTTCCACCTAAGGTAGTGTTAGCCAGAGGCTCCTCAGCTGCTTTTTTTTCTCTCTTAACAAGCAGAGATCACAGACACCAAAGTTGATGCAGGCATTAAAATGAGAGCCAAGTTTGCCCACTACTCTACATTTTCTGATTGAATATTGTCCCAGTAAGACTGCAAGAGAAGAACTTCAGAATTACTCCAGGTGTTATAAGAAGGCTTGGATTTATTTCTCGTGTCAGATTTGCTTTGAGATAACTTTTAAAACAAAACCACCAGCTTTATCAAACTGCAGCGTAACTATTCTTGTCTTCATTATTCTGTTATTTCAAAAAGCTATTTTAAAAAGTGTTTAAAAGCCTGTTATTTCCTTTATAGTGACTCAAGGGAAATCTTGCTGTGTCCAAAGTAATATAAGGTTTTACCTGGAGGTAACACTTACCAAAAAAAAAAAAAAATATATCAGTGCAGTACATATTCCATGCTGTGTACATTTCAAACTTCATTTTCAGGTTAATCAGTTCTAAAGAAAAATATAATTCTTAAAACTTTGGAAATTCTACTAGATGTGTGGTTCTTCACTAGTCAAACAACCTGTTCAGACCACTTATTAGCATAATGATATCTGAGGGTAGACATAACTTGCTACTGTGTTTCTTTACAGTTCAGTTTTATTGTTAGCTGATTCTTTTGCTAACGGCTTGATTTTACTGCACTAACCTGGTGAATGGGGATAAATTGCTGCAGATCTTGAAATGCACTTCAGAGCTTTAAGTGGCTGGTTTAATAACAAAGAAGTCTGAATTTATTAACAAAATAATAAATGCAGGAACAGTGAGTAAGTCCCCAGGTGGGACATCATACGTGCTGCTGCTAATCTTGCACAGGAATGCTTACTCTACATAAATAGTGAGCTGTTTAAATTTGTATGTATAATGTGCATAAACAAGGTGAAAACTAAAGTGGACACAAGACACTTTGAAAAATTACTTCAGTAGTAGTTTTTCTTTCCCTTCCTCCTTAAAGAATCATCAGAGATGGGAAGCCAAGTCTTCCATTTCAGCCTCATTTAAATTTCCATTCTGAATTTCTGTAGATAGAAGGCTGAGAATATTGTCATTAATATCAGAGGAACTCTGTATAGTCCAGAAATTATCAAATATGACTAGTCAGTGCTGCTACAGTCTGTTGTATCTACAGATAATTGCTGTTGTCACAGTGGTTATATGGTTATGTATACCACAGCATAGCTAACAGAAATGAAAGCATACAGAGGAATTAATTTCCCCTGAGGAGAATCCAAGGCATTTTGGGTGCAGGAATTGGGGACCTCAGGGACCTGCGGTGTGTGCTTGTCCTCTTGGAAACCCTTGGTACTCACAGACTGTTGGATCCTTCTCCTGGCATCTGCCAATCCAGTTCCTTTTCCATTGAGGTGGATCCCCAATCTGCAGTACTCTGCCTCCGTTACCCTTTCTCAGCACTTCCTTGGACTCTCTTACCTATTTCTTTGTTTATTTCACTTCCTTTGCAGGTTTTCCATCTAGTTAAACTCTGAGCCTATCACCTTATGAAAATAAATATTTTTCATAAAAGAAAAGACCAGCAGATTACTATAAAGGCCTGAACTAGGTGGCTGACAAAAAAATTTTAGGTGAAGGAGTATGATTTTAAATTACAGTTCATTTTTTTCTTTACTTGCGGAACAAACAAAAAAATAATTTGGGACTAGAAATGTTCAACTAAAGCCTGATGGTTTGGGGAACTTTCATTACTCATTTAAAAACTGTACAATATACTTTTATCTTTCCATGCTTCTTTCTAAGGGAAGTGAATTACCATAGTCAAATTATAAACCACTGAAAACTAGTAGCTTATGGAAAAAAAAAAAACAACAAACTGAAAATTTCTGATTTTTGTCTATACTCCTGGGCTATTTGTCTGATGAAGTTACAGCCTAGCTTTGATGGGAATACTACAAATGTTCTTCTACTGCTTAGTGAATTCTGAGCATAAATATACCCAGATCCCAGGAGGAAATGCAAGACAACAGCTGCTGGTCAGGAAATTACATTAAGGTTGTATCTTGTTCTGCCAACTTCCTTTGCTAGAACATTTCATATATAATGCCAAGGATCTTTTCCCTACTTGATAGAGAAAGCAGAGATGGCAGGTCTATGTGCAAGTCTTACCAAAAAGTATTTGATGTGTTATTATGGAGGGTAGCCAGCATTTTTTAGAAGAATATGATATATAGTGAAATGAGATAAAGATGCAAGAAACTCAAGCCTTGTTTCAAGAGAACACTTAATGATTTCTTGAATCTTTCCTTGATGAGGGAAGTGTTGAAGTATAAGCCTTACTGTTAAGCCTTAGGGTATAAAGTTCAAAACCACACAGGTATGCAAAGAGATCTGTTTTCCACGCACAACAAGTCCCTAAACTTTAATAGACAGAATTGTTGTGTTTTATTATTTCCTGCCAAGTGGCTAATCTGACGATAATAGCTGTACTACTGTCATTGTTAGCTTTATAAATTCTCTATTGTATTATCACTGTGCTGAAATAGAGAAATTAAACAGACAGTACTTAATTCTGTACCCTCAACTGAAAATATGAATGTGCCTTTGGTGCTCTGCAGGTGCAGAGTGTGAGATGAGAGCCTCTAAAAACCAACTGCCATTTTGTCATGGTTTAACACTGGACCGGCAATTAAACCGAGTAACAGATGCTCTCTATTAATCCCCCTCTCCTCCCTGATAAGGAAAGGAGAGAGAATAAGGGAAAGAGACTTATGGGTTGGAAACTAAACTACACAACTTTAATGAAACAGTAATGATAAATAGGAAAAATTACTAAATATATACACATATACAAATATAAAGGAAAAAATGATATCACGTTCCTCCCCTTTTTCCCCCAATAACTCTCATGTCACCACCAAGGCTGCAAGGCAGCCCTGGGAAAGTCCAGGCTGGACTCCTGGGGTCAGCAGCAGTTGGGAGCTGGAGGCAGGAACACACAGATTCAGGCTGGCATGGATCAGGACCACAGGTAGAGGAACGGATGGAATCCTCCCAGGATGCCCAAACAAACAGGGAACAGGCGAAGGAAGAGCAGGAAGAACAGGAAGAAGGGTAGGAGGGTGTTTGTCCCTCATGATCCCTCAAATTTATACTGAGTATGATGTGTATGGGATGGAATACTCTGGTCAGTTCTGGTGTCTGTCTGTCCGGTCCTGCCTAAAGGAAGGGTTCAGGTGGGACCTCTTTACTCCTTCTGCAGAGTAAAATGTTTCCTCAGAGCTGAGCAGTGTCCTTGGTTTTGCACAGCAGTCTCTGGCAGTAACTATAAACATCCAGTGTTATCAGTCCTAGAAGCAGACACTGTCTGAGAAACTTGCTGTTAATTTCAGCAAGTGCAGCTACTTACAAGAGACTTAGCTGAAAGCGAAAGTACAAACCAGAAAATCACCTTTATCCTGGCCCAAACCAGGACACATTTCTAGTTTAAATAGGTGATTTTAAAATGTCTTTTTTTATTAATGGAAAGGGAAACTTGTACATCGTAATGTATTTCAGATCTTCCTATGCAAAGATTTTGCCAAGAGATGTTTAGATTGGACATTAGGAAAAATTTATTTACTAAAAGGGATTTCATGCACTGGAACAGGCTGCCCAGGGTAGTGGTTGAGTCATCATCTCTGGAAGGTTTTAAAAGGCTTGTAGATGTGGTGCTTGGAGACATGGTTTATTGGTGAACTTACCATTGTGCTAGGCTAACAGACTTGCTGATCTTAAAGTTCTTTTCCAAATTATTCTATGATTTTTCACAGTCCCTAATTTTGGGGGGCTTTGCTTTTAGGTGTCTTCAAATAGGATGGAAGATAAAATTTATTTTCTTTTTTGAAGTATTTTCACTCTGATTTACTAAAATGTTATTCCTTTGTAACTTAAAAGTAGCTTAAAAGGTAGTGCAAGATCTGTAATCAGCAGCAGGGTGTTGGAGGACTTGTTTTGTCTTACTAACTGTAAGGTCGTTTCCACTCCTCTTCAAAGTCCAAAGGAGTACTGGCTTGTGTAGAGTGGCCAGCCATGTGCTGACAGCTGCCCTTGTGAGGTCTGACTGCATGGAAAATTCACACTCCAGCTGGAAAGCCTGTTGGGTCCTTCAGAGATTGTCCCTGGCTCTGGCTGTGACCAGGAGTGACATGTCCAATACTACACTAGTGGTATCTTGGAGACAGCTGACTCTCTGCAAGGAGTTAATTCATTCCCTTTTCTTTTGGCTAGTCTCACAGGGACAATTAGGACATTGGTGATGGTAAATGTTTAATTTGTGATGTTTGTATTTCTGAAGTCACTTGCAGTGTTGGTACCTTAGACTTTGTAGACCTGCTTTGGCACTTGAGAGAACAGATACTGACCATAAATACATTGAGACCCAATGATATGTTTTTGTTGTCCAAAACCACATGAAAAGGACTGAGACACTGAGAAGTGCTTTAAACTATCTCCAGTCTTAAAAGTCAATGTCCAGTGTCATTTTTTGAGTACCTTGTTTTGGAAGGCTGATGAGCAGTGCAGAGAACTCTCACAGTAAGTAGCAAAGGAAAAGGAAAACAGCAGAATGGAAACTGAGTTTTCTTTCTTAAAAATTAATAACATTCTCAGTGATTTCATCAGATTTTGTTTTATTCTGCCTCAGAATAATACTTACAAATAATAATACTCATTAATATATTCTTAAGCCAAGGTATTATTTCTATGAGAAATCTGAATCTTGCTTGTTTAACTTTATACTGCAAAGTATTTTAAATTTTCTTTTTCGTCTGAATCAGGTTTCACCTTTCATTAATAGCCAGATAGAAGAGAACCTTTTCTACTCACTTTGTTAAGGTCAGTTGGAAAAGGAAAACAAAGGGCAGAACACACAAGTTTGAAATGGGAAAATGTATTCAGGTCTTTAGCTCAAGCTTTTTACTTCTGTTTCCATTATGCCCAAGGGAAAAGATGGGCGCCCCTTGCTGGTTATTAGGGCAAGAAAAAGCCACTTCAAAGTCAAATTTGAAAGCTTTTGACTCTGCAGTCCTTTGATAGGACAACTAAGGAAAAAATATTGTTGATACCCATTTATAATGTTTTTTTCTTTTTTTTTTACTGATTTGGATGACTTCCCTTTCTCTCCCGGACATCACTCTTGTCATCTGGGCTTTGTGTCTCTTACTTGAGCTGATACTGCATGTAACATGCTTGAGGCTTCTGCCAAGCCATCTCTCTTCCATGTCTGGAGCAACTGCTTATCCTTATATTTTTGATATGCTGCCAATACAGCAGCACATTAAGGCATTATGAGCAATTTATTAAATCCCAGAACTGAAGAAGCTGATTTTAAAATAGCTCTGTGTAGGAACTGTTGCCTTTTTTCTCTATTGACACTAAAGGCATCTGAGAACTAGACTATTTACTAGTTGCTAGAAGGCTTGAGACAGTGCTGCAAGAAGTTGAGAGATGTCAGAAGACAACAGTGTTTATCCGTAGGGATGAGGGTAGAAGTCTAACCAGACAGTCAGTTTATATTTAGCAGCCCTCTTTCTCTGCTCTTGTAGAATGTTTATTATGAATTTATTTTTGTGTCAGTTGATAAGCTGCGTGCTGTACAACAGGGGATCACAAAAGACAGGTATGTATAAAACCAGACATGCTAGGAGGTAAGAGAAGGAAGTGAAATAACTTTTCATTGTTCAGTTACCCTTAAGTTGTCACTGGATGAGTATCTGGTGTGACAGTACTTATCTTCAATAACAAAAGAGAACATAAACTGTAAGGTACCATTTCTTTGGGGTCCAAAGAATGGTGGTAGTCTAGGTGGTGATTTGCAGACACACACAGAGAAATAAGCTCCTGTGAGAGAAAAAGGTAATGATTTAGATAGAACCTTCCCAAATATATTTCTTAGAAATAATTTTTAAACGTTATCCCTAAGACACTGTAAAAAATAATGCATGGGATTAATTGAACTTGAAGCAAGAGACTATCTTCTGAAATTTTTAGAACAATTTCAGTATCATGATAGTTATACTACAGCAACATTGTGTTTAGTTCTGAACTTCTTACTCAGGTGACTTCTGGACTTACAGATTTGTCTAAGATTTAAGCACTTCCTTATGTCTAGCATGATAATTTTCTAGAGATTTAGAAAATAGCATTTTGAAATGTAGAATGTTTTAAACTATCCCTTTGTCTTTAGATTTGTCTCAATCTGATTTTGTTGAGAAAAATATTGATTGAAATTATTTTTAAAGGACACACATATCTGCAGATGCTTGGACCTAAATTATTTGATTTTAAGTATTATACTGAAATACTGATTTCACTTTACTACATCTCTTAATACATCTGATATATAAACCAAAGACTTTATGCTGGGACTGCTGCTGCACATGTATGTTGCAAAATTTGGTCCACAGGAGCTGTTTAGTTACTGAAGGCATTCCCAAGTAGAATTTCTTAAGCCAATTGCTAAGTGCATGTTAAACACAGGATAACTGTGAATTCACTGTTGCTATGACAATTTACATTAGATGGAATCTGATCCTGAGCTTGATTGATTTCCACGTAACTTGCAGATGGGATATAGAACTATATGAGAGAGGATGAATAATTTATGTCTGAGTACACAATATTAGACCAAGAGCCAACTCCCAGCTAACTTGCTCTTGAAGCCACGGGAAAATTCGCATTGTGGTGCACACTCACTGTATTAATTCATTGAAAATCTGTCAACATTTTCTTGGGATTGCTAATTATCAAGTTAAAATCTTTTTGGCAGAGTGAAAAAACGCTGTATTTTTATCTTGCAAAATACATTTTTTAGACAGTTGGTTTTAGTTCTTCTAGCTCTCTAGTGAGTTTGTCCAGCTCCCTTAAATCAGTGGAAAAAAGTTCTATTGTCTGAAGGCCAGAGAGCTTGGATCTGCCCTTAATCTATGTAAATTAGAATGTTTCTTCTGTTTCCAGCATCTATGATAGATGGTGCATTAGAAATATACAGTCAAGTTACCTCTGTGCAGAATAACAGTATCTTGTGTTCTGCAGAACCTCTTTTATTCTTATCAAGCACAATAGCCATAACTGGAACAAAGGCCCCTGTGGACATCAATTGATAAAATACAAATGTTTCCAAAATGTTCATCAAGCAGCTTTAAAAGCAGAAGTGCAAACAATAAACAGACATTGCCTTATTTGAAGCACAACATAGAGCAAAGTGTGTGATAACTTTATTAACAGAACCGAGAAAATGATCACAGAAACTAACAAATATATTAGCCACAGAGATACCAAGCAGGTGGAAAACAAACTGCTTCTAGGTAGGAGTTCAGTTGTGACACACAGGCTATTCTGCAGGTGTCAAGAGGGACTTTGTGGACAGGACCTCGGTTTTGTGTCTATCTGAGTCACCACAGCTCTAAGTGCATCCTGACATCTACAAAGAGATGAGATGGGTCCCTGGGGGGTCTGTCTACCCTTTGAACATTTTGTATCAAAGACTAGAAGGCAGAATAGTAATCTTGCTTCTGACACTCTTTTGGCAAAGATGACTTGTCTCAAGAGGGAAAAAAGGGAAAGAATGTCGAGGGTAGGACTGGTGCCTCACTCTTCCCACTGAGAGTGTACTGAGAACCCAGATGTCCATGAAGAAAACAAAGTGCTCTTGCTATTAGTGTCCCAGCCATCAGCTTAACAGGTCTGATGTCATTGCCATAGAATTGGCGTGGCCATTTCAAATCCCAGTGCTCCTCCACTTCCCCCTTCCTTAGGGAATAGGGATTTTTTGCCATAAATGCACTTCATTATTCAGGGGCGATGATGTGTATCATTTGGAGGTACAGCTGGATCTGGATGACAGTGCTGTTCAGAAGCAGAGGAGAACAAACAGGATTAAATTACACCTGAGGCTGTTACAAGGAGCAGGACTGAGTGCTTCATTACAGCAGAAGTGGACAGAGTGGTTATTTTTGGTAAAGATGTATGAGTGCTTTTCATTTGGCTATCTACAGAAGATCTGCCCACTTGGAGACTTGCTAATGCTGTAAGTCCACCTTGCAGAAATGCTGCCATGCCACAATGAAGCACATGAACTCGGGCTGTGCTCAGTTGTTGTTACAAGTGTCTGCGGAGTTTGCACAGGGATGCTGCATCTTCTGTCTGATTTTGCTGCCTTTTTTATTTCCCTCTAGAATTTGTAACACTGCCTGCAGGTTATCCATTATATCTGATGCTAGTCTTCAAAGTAAGCTTTCAAATACTGGATCAATGCGAGTGAGATATTACCTAAAGGGCAAGGGAATAAATCTGAGATAGGAATCAGTCTGTGATTGCAAATCAAACTTCCAGCCAGGAAATGCAGACTTCTCCAACAAATTAAATATTTGGTAGGGCAGCATAAGACACCTGAGGGAAAAAACAGGAAGAGTTATTAAGCATCAATTTCTGTTCTGTTTCACTGTTTCTGGTTTTGTATTTCAATGTGTTTAAGCTGCACAACAGAGGTGATTACCTATTTAAAACAGGGTTACTACCAGCTGTAGAAAAAGTTGTTTTTAAAAATTACCGGTTTTGACATACAAATACTGTTGATCTCACCTGAAATGCTACTGAGCATTAGTGACTGCAATCTTGCCAAGTGTTTCAGTACTTCAGCAGCTGAGTCTGTTTAGTAAAAGGCATTTGTTTTCTGTGCAGATCTTCAATTTATTTTGTAGTTCATTGGTTCCATTGATTCTATTTGAAATGCAAATAATGGCAGAAACGGCAGGCCAGCAGCTGCAGCTGTGAAATATGGCACTCACTCCAAATGTAAGCATGGTACACAGGGACTAAGCCCCTGTTCCTGTGCCTGCATGGCTTTTGTCAGGAGCAAAGCAAGCCAGCACTCCAAGGAGCTAGGGAAGTGGGCTGGAAGCAGTGCCAAAAGGAAACCAAAAGTAGAATTTTTGACATCTGCCACTAAAAATAAAGATTGCAAAGTTTGTCAAACATTTTAGCTAAGCATATTTTAATTGAAAATACCCTTTCAATAAAATTCACATCCTACTAAGATGTCTTTTTATTTTGCCTTATATGAAATATTTTTCAGATATAAGCTAAATGTGTCAGATTTTATCTTCCTTTTGCTGCCCCCACAATTTCCAAATAGAGCATGGTGTAAAAATTGAGTTTTGAACAAAAATATTACCAGAAAAGCATCGTTTTCCATACAGCGTATGACTGTCTTTATCAGGGACATTTTTATAAAGGCTTCTTTTCTCCCAGTCTGTTCAGGGAGCGGGGTAAATGAAGAAGGTCTGCACAGCTGAAGCATGGGCACTTACTGAAGCTGTAAGTTGTAGTGTTACATTGGTATTGCTCACATCCACTCTTCTTGGGGACCTGCAGTCAGAAGATGTCCTGGACATCTTCATTCTAACATTGCCTCAGTATACCCAATACATGCTGGACTCATGGGCAGCACATGCAAAGAAATGGAATTCCACAGTGTAAAGTCAGGGTCTCACTGTAAGGCAGGACAGCCAAACCTTCCCAGGGGATCTGGTTGCTTATTCTTTTCCTACTGCCTTCTGAGTCACCAAGAGCTGCAGGTAGTCAGCACTAGACTTGGCCAGGAAAACCTGAGTGGTCACAATTCCTTTGACTGGTCTTCAGACCTTGGGTTTATGAACAGAAAGAGGCAAGTGCTGGAATTAAGTATTTCAGAATCAGAATTAAGATCCTTTATGATTCAGAAAGGTCTAGAATTTACTGCCAAGCACACACGGTGAAGATGTACTGCAATCTGTAATTTCCAGAGTTTATTGTTGTCGTGGTTTGACAATCTTTTTAATTTATTACCTGAGGCTAAGACAGCCAGTGAATATTTCGTTTGGAGATTCAAATGACAGAAAGAAGGAATTGTGAGTATACACATGGATGTAGAATAGCATATATAGCAAGTCTGACAAGTGCTCAGTTATTTGGAGTGGGTAAGGAAAATGTGGGCGTATTAATGGTCACGTAGATCAACTTTCAGAGAAGTGGGAATGAAGCACTGTTTCACAGGAATGTTAATATGGAGAAGTAAAGCGGGGAAAAATAAATCCTGATACAGGATGAACCAAACTGTATCAGTTTAGTTGAAACTTCAAGTCAGACTGACTCACTGAATGTATCTTTCCTCCATATATAGTTTACATGCCATGTGTACATTACAACACATTACAACCCATGTGCATGAAGACTGACAAATGCTCTGAAGGGAAACAAGAATTAAAAGCTGTCTGTTCAGACTTAGTTGAGTGTTATGAAGCATGTTTGAGAGTTTCATGCATTAAATGAAATATTACAACACTATCTGAATTCTCAATATCCCTAAGCAGATCATGATAGCAGTTTACAGCATTCAAAGGAGAGTGGCATGGTACTTTTTATAAATATATGGAAATAATATCAAACTTGCTGTGGATACATCGATAAAGTACAAGTCCACATGCTTTGAGGCTACAGCAGAGACATGTTCAGTTGCATATCAAGATCAAATAGTCATGAACAGCAAATAGATTGAATCTGTATACAATGAGAGCTGTGCTAAAAAAGTTGTGGTTTTGTTTCATAGCTACCAAGCCAAGGACAGTTTGTAAATAAATGTGCCAATTTTCTTTGGATTCTTTGATTACTGTTTTTTTCATTCTTTGTCACTTAGAAGAGAAAATATTCCTTCAATTGTAGCTATCATTATGAGGGTTTTATTGATGAATGTTTGAAATAATAGTGACAGGGTATAATATTGATACCAGAAAATATCTGTGCTTAGAATTTGATTGGACTCTAGCCTGTGCTTCATTGTCTTCTAAACTGAAAGCAAGAACACATCCTGTCTCATGGTATTTCTGGAAAATGATGAAAGGAAGACCTGCTGGAAATCCAGGAATCCTGCTGAGACCTTCAAGCTGGAAAGTAAGGGATGCCAGAGAGTAGACCATAGGTAGTGTTTAGAAATATAAATCTGATTTACTCCTACTCTGTTAATGACTATTTACAGCACTGGAAAGCATGGCTCTGACCCACCAGGATTTTCCTGGAAGTGATGGGGAAGCAAGTATATCCACCTTGGTGCATCTGAGTGATCCCTGCTGAGGCCAGTGCCCTCATTGCAGAGGATGGTCCTAAAATTGAGATGCCCTGCAGATCAGTGAACAGGTCTTCTTCTGGTTCTCTCCTTTAACTTGAGCATAGACAAGCAACTTTAGGGGAAGTGAGAAACATTTGCAGTAGTGCAGTGTCAGTGCAAAGATAAACATGTATGTTTTTCATTTTGTCTTTCATAGCTATATGCAAAGAGTAAATAACCTCTGTATGTAGAGATAAAGTTGCTTACCCGATGCCTACCAGCTGTCATACCCAGTTTTTGATTAAGCATTCATTAAAAATGAATGAATTTTTGCCAAATGGCCTATTAAAAATTGAGCAGAGGCATAGGACTTAACCCATACTGCTAGGCTTATGTGGTGAAGCCCACTGTATCCAGCATCTTTTTATAATCACTGGGTTTGGGGCATTTTTACCAGGTGCTTAGATTCAACTGTTTCAACTTTGTGCTGTGCTAGAGCTGTTTCTAATGAGGAAGGTACACAGTTCTTGGGATTAAGTGAGGTTTTCATCAGTCTAGGTAGGTCTGTATACTAATGAGTGTGAGGCATGGAGGACATCCTGTGGGCTGCAAGTTGCATAAAAGAGTCATTTTATGCATCAACTGAAAATTAATAATTAAACCTGCACACTGTTCTTTAAAAAGCAGGTGTCCAGAAATTACCTTTAAAGTGAGAAATACAGAGAAACAGACAAGACAGTGAAGTCTCACCCTTTGTGCAAATGTGACATTGCCTTGCTTTCTGCCACATGTGCAGACCTAGTGCATACTGTTCACCATAAGACAGATGTGGCTTGAGGCACCTTCAGTCTGAATTTGTTCAGTGTTTGACTGTCCTAATGGTACCTTTGGACTTAACTTTTTTCATTTACCCTGTAGACATCTATTCTGAGAGAACATACGATGTTAAACCATCGTATCTGAATCAGGAAAATGTTTAGGTTTTTTCCCTTGATTTTTCCAGTGGTCATCTTCAAGGTTTCTTACAATGGGCTCCTTTTGTACATGCCTGTCCATGGTTAGGGACATACAAATTAATATGAATTTTGAAATGTTATATATGCCAAATGCTATGAAATTCCCACTTTTGATGCTCTAGATTCTGTAGAATTTTGGGGGGAAACCCTACAGAAAATTTTGAGACTAACTAGATCAAAATTAAGATGTTGGTTACTGAAAAATGATTTAGTTAGAAAATATTCTCAGAACTGCCCTTACTCTTGTCTCCTGAGCTTACCACATTCCCTCCTCCTCTGTGTGCAAGCTGAGATGTTTTCCGTGTTATCTGAATTTTCTGCATATCACCTTTTAAGGGACTCCCAAGACATGTTTGTTGGTGTTGGCTGGTTTAAGTTTTGGTTTGCTTTGTTTTTCTGTCTTTCATGTTCTCCAGGGTCTATAGGTAAGGGCCTCCAGACTGGAGGACTCCTGGGGGGCGTTTCCAGGGGCAACCACTGGACGGATGTAAAGGCGAAGCTTGGAGCCTGCTGGGGAGAGTGGCCAGAGACTTGAAGGGACCATCTTTATAAATGAGGAAGTCGACTGTCTCTCTTTAAAAATCTTTTAAAAACTGTTCTGCATCCCCTGATTTAAGCAGAACCTTTACATCTCTAGGATACACCCTAGAGGATTGCTCAAGAGCTACTACTCTAATAAATCATTAGTGTCAATCGTTACGAAATCTCCAGAAGGAATATGGCTACAACGCATCTGATAAAACATACAAAATAAAAGTACTGTGATTTTCTTTCTTCGGTGTTTCCATTTTAATTGCAATCCTCATTTCTCTTTACCCATATCAACACATCAGCTCTATTAACAGTATTTCACCAACAGATCTCTAAATTTCAGTTCTGACACTTCTGTAAGTGCATCTTCTTTAAATACCTTTTGAATTCTTATCTTGGCATTCCGTTGCTGGAGGCTACTTGGTGTCTGTTGCCAAACATAATCAGAAAGATGAAATTTATTTTAAAAGTTGGTGATAGCCATTCTTGCTGCTTGCACCCTGAAGCATCACACAACTGCGTGCAAGCCAGACGAATTAATTGTAATACTGATCCTAATTTGAACAAGTCTCTTTCTTAAGTTTGATTTTTGTAAATTTTTTTAGATGTCACATACAAATACATTGGGTTGCCAGTGGTAATTTTTGTATCACAATATGATGAAATCTGTATGGCCAAGCCAGCTTAATTATTCAGTAGGTGCCTGCAAGTAGTTGATTTGTGATTGGTGGCTTTTCTGTTCAAATCTGCAGTAAAACTGATTCATAGGCTAGGTCAATAGCTGGTTTAAGTTGGCATGACTCTGCTGATTTAATTGGCACTAAATTATCTCTCTCTATATATGTATCTTTCATAGACAAGACGTTGCTGACAGATGAAAGAGACATCCATATACTTTTCAGTCTACTAGTTTCTCTTTCACAGATGTGTGTTTTCTCTGATTGCTGTCTTGAGGAGTACTTAATATCAGTCCTGCAACAATTTTATTTTTGGAAAGTAGTAAGTGAAGCCCGTCATATGATAGCACAAGGAGATAAGCCCGTGTGAAGTTTGCATTGAAAAAAATCACAATATACTAATTCCTAGCTAAACACCTTTGTATTTGATACCACAATTCTTACAAAAAACTTTTTTCAGGATTTCTGTAGTTAAAAATGAATTTAAAGTGTTCTATTGTTTAGGTACAAATATTCAAGATGAAAATTACACGTGCTGTTCCCAGTGGGGGAGAAAGTGTCAGGAGAATAGATCCATAGCAGCTTACAGATTAATCTCCTCAGTAGAGACTGGTCTGTGCATGTGTTGTGGAAGCAGCTTTCCAGTTACAGGGCACCAGGTGGTCACCTATGATTGATTTAAGAAGCAAACACTGCCACAAGTGCTGTTAGTAGTGTGTAATGAGATTAACTCACCACAGTACAGTAGAGCACTATTCTTGAGTATTTTCTCTCAAGCAGCACAGGGCTAATCACCACCTCTTAAACAATGAACAGTTTAATCTTCCATTGTTGTATGCACATAACTCTCATTGGCATTAACAGGAGCTAAGCACTCACATAAAGGGAAGTATTCTTTATAGTTTTGAGTAATCATGACATGCTAAAGGTTTCCAACAATTTCACAGAGGAACAAATTCTGTGACTGTTCCCACCAGGTGACATTAAATATTTTTAGAGATTTTTTAGGCATAAAGGTTCATTAAAGACTCCAAAATAATAATGAAGATTTAGGAAAAGGTAAAAAGACTTAGCTGCAAGAGACAAAAACTGAGGCAGTGCTCATATTTAATTAAATGTTTTTTCTGTTCCATGACAGGAGGAGCTTTTGCTTCCTTTCATTTAAAAGTAATTAGTTTTGGTATGTACTGAGCATTGTGGTGGACTTTCTGGGAGTTTGTTGTACATTTATTTAATTAGAGATGACACAGTTCTCCAGAGCAGTTCTTGCCTATTCATGGGGAACCTGTTTCTCTAGATGTGAATTCTATGCCCTCCTGTAAAAGCTTGCTATGGCTGTGCAAGCAGAAATGATCCTCCTATGACAGGTGAACAAGAGTAGTACTCTGCTTCTCAGCTCAGAGACTGCTTGAAGTATTCCTAGGGGACATCTGCCTCTTCCTAGGAAGAAGACTGGGAGTAGGAAAGTGTTATCAGAAATGGTAACTGAAAACACTTGAAGATTATAGTAGGTGTTTTCAGAAATAGATCTGTTCCTCACTTTTTTTTTCCATTTGGAAGTTGGTGTAGGAAGAGTGTGCAGGGCCAGTAAAGAAAAAAAAACAAACAATCCAAGCTAGATTTTGACTGACCTCTAGAGTTGGCCAACTTTGTCATTTAGAAAGCCAGCTTTTTCTTTCACACTTGTTGGATTTTTTTGATTTGTGGTCTACAAGCCCCTTTACTTCTATTAGCAGGTATTTTCCTCTTGCATCATATCAGAGAGTATGAGATATCACTATTTGTTGTTTATACATTGCTTTTTTAACCTGCTGCATGTTCCACTACTGGTTAGGGTTATTGATGTGTTAAATTTTAGAGTTCAGGTTTTAGAAGACATTAACCTTTCAAGATATTATTTGGGTGTGGGTTTGTATTTGCTGAAGATACATGCCATTTTTTCCCCTGTTTTTGATGTTATTATTACAGGATAGCATTGACTTTTTAAAGTCTTATTGTCCAATTGGTTGTACTTAAGCAAATCATAAGAAAATTTAAGGCAAACTGATGGAGGGAGGACTTTATGGCTTGTTTTAATTCCAGAAATTAAAGCCTAAAAATGTTCGCTTTGTGTTGAGCCATCCAGCTGGCAGGCGCACCTCCTCATTTTCTTCTTTGTAAAACCTGGAAATAATTAATAGTCCCCACCTGTATTGTACACAAAGGGAGCTGATTTCATATTACAAATTTGCAATTTGTATAAAACCTTCAGGGTGGAAAATTGCATGGATCCAATAAGTAATCAAAGGATGAAGGTGTTTTGAGGCTTTTAAATGAGTCTCTGTCTTGCCAGAGCAAGATGTGTGCCTCTGAGTAGAGCAGTTGCTCTATTCTTTCAGACCGGGAAAGCAATAAATAGTTGCTAGAAATAGAACAGTGAGGTCAGGTCCAGAAACTGATTAGCAACACTACTTGTCATGGTGGCTTTTTTCACTGGTTAGACACACTGCAAAATAAAAGCTTTGGGCAAGTTGTCCCTGGAGCTGAGGAGCCAGATGGTTGCCAGGGGAAAAGCTTAAAGCTGTTTCTTATTAAAGGCTTACAAACAGAGTATCTTCTTAGGTTTTGCAGTGGTTGCAGGGGCTCGGGGATATTTCACAGCTGCTAAATTAGTTGATAGTAATAATTCATTTAACAGAATGACAAGTTTATAAAGCACACAAAAGTGATCCCAAGTATTAAAAAATGTAACTTTTCTGCTGTACTACAGAATGTAGTACATTTTATAATTGTGTTATGTGTTCAGGAAACAGCAATAAATCTGTAATGTTGCTTGTGAAAGAAAAACATCAAAGAGCACCACTAGGTAAATTCTACTTAAGGAGGTATTTTGGCCTGCAACCTGGGGTTTTTTATTGTACATAGTTAATGTTATAGTAGAAGTACCAAGGGTAGGTTATAAACTGTGGTGTTTTTTTCCAATAAAATTTATTGATTACCAGACTGTAGGAAGATTCAACCATAAATAATTTTATATACTGCAAAGTTAAGTTTCTAGTTTGGACTGTTGTGCTCCCTGAAATAGCCCATAGTGCTTTCCCTCAAATCTGTCACTCATTAGTCATGGGCTGGAAGGCAATGAAATCCTTCTTTGATTTGAAGTAGGAGAAAGAATAAAAATTAGATGTCTAAACTGAAAGAACTTTAATAAATGCATGTAAAAGAAAATGTGCTTGAGGGGAAGAAGGGATTCCCCATATAAAAACCCTGTTTGTGGTATTGATTTGTCTGACTTTCAACAGAGATGACAGGTGAACTTAAAACTAAGTTGCATATTCAGCAATGACCCCAAGACCAAAAATATCTCTCGGAGGATTTTAATTAGATTTTGGGGTTTGGATTCAGCTGCCATAGTGATGAAAATCCATTAATTAGCAGGCTGTGGCAGTTTGAAAACTTTGACAGAGACCTTCTATAATGATGAAAATTCAGACACTTCTCCCTGGGGGGAGTGAAAAACTAAAAATGTATTGAGGTGGAGATGTCTAGGAAGAAGAAAGGCAGACTTCTGAAGTTTTTCTTTTCCTGAAATACTTATTTCAGTATTTACCCATTTGCTGCACATTTTTCATTCACATAAGCTTTTCCCTGACACTCTCTCCTTTCCAGATGGAGGTGGGAGTTGTCATGAGGTGCAAGGAAGCATCTGCACAGACCATGGTAAAGAAAAGGAAAAAAAACTTCTGAGCGGATTTCCCTTTCTTGGCATTTGGGAAGCTGGGGGAAGAATGGTACAGCCATACAGGCACTGCAGCACAGGGAGGTGGAATGGAAGACTGTGAAATGGTTTTAGCAATTGCATCACAACTGGAGTACTGTGTCCCAGTACTAGGCTGGAGAGCATACAGCAAAGGGGTACAAGGATGATTAGGGGACTAGGACATCTCTCATAGTAGAAAAGGCTGAGAGACTTGGGTATTTTTAATCTGGAGAAGACTGAGGGGAGGAAAACTTATCAACATGTGAATACTAACAGGGTGGGTGTCAGGGGGATGGGACCAGCCTTCTTTCAGTGGTGCCCTGTGACAGGACAAGAGGCAAGAAGCACAAACTTGAATACAGGAAGTTCCATCTAAGTGTAAGGAGGGTGGCAGAGCACTGGAACAGGCTTTCACAAGAGGTGGTGGAGTCTGTCTCTGGAAACATTCAAAACCCACTTGGTCACCATCCTGTGCTACTTGATCTGGGTGAACCTGCCCTGGCAGGGGCACTGGGTGAGATGATCTTCAGAGGTCCCTTCCAGCACATTCTGTGATAGCAATATCTGAAAGGAAATAAAGTACATGTAACTGAGGTTGGTTGATTTGTTTTAAGTAGAGGGAAGGGTATTGGCTACTTCTGTCAATTCCATTAAGGAGAAACATAATGCTGATGTTCCCTATCGTGTTTTAAACAGCAGGTATCTATAGCTAGATAATCTTTTCCATTTCTATTACTCATTGAGTACCATGGCAGTTTTCCTGTGGAGTGCACTTGGATTTGAGTCAAATACTATGTTATTAAATGCAGATTGTCACAATCACACGTTTTCATAAGAAGTCATTAGAATATATCTGAAGTTTGTTTTCCATAATAATAAGCCCTTGGAAAAACTCTCAAGAACTTTTCATTTGATGAGCCCATTTTCTTAGTATCTTTAACAGCCTAGTAAATGATTTTGTTTGTAACATGGATGTACCAGGAACTTGGTATAACAGAAGGACACTTGAGCTTCTAAGTCCCTTGAATTATGGTGTATGATGCTGTTTATAAACAGTGGGATGTGAACTAACGAGCCATATTGGTACTGAGCAAGAAGTAGTGTTTTTCCTAAGATTTTATTTGGTTATTTAACATTTAAAACAGAGTTAGGATGTGAAAGATTCTTTTTCTGAACAACTTAGGAAAGTTAAATGGGAACTATTGCAAATAAAGTATAATGGGAAATGGTTTGCTTTGCTCAGAATTATTTTAGTTCCTGGGTCCAAGATGCTTTCCAGTGGTAAAGAAGAAATTTCCTACTTCCTAGACAGAGAAGGTTGTGTCTGGAAGAGGTTTGGTATTGTGTAGCTCTCTTTATCTTCCCTGGCTAGTAATACAGTAGTACAACCAAACACAGGCTCAGACAAGGACTTGGGCTGCCCTTCAGGAGCAGTGAGTCAGCTCTGCATTACTGCAGTCTCCCATCGTGGTGTGTGTTGGCTGCCAGTTTCTATGCAGTACTGGGGCAGTGTCTTGTGCAGCTGAAAACTACAGCTCCAGATCCACGAATTAGCTCTGCAGTATATCGTAAATCTGCCTGTACCATTTTCTATGCATTTAAGTTTTCAGGGTATGAGAGAGATTAATGTGTGGCAATAAAAGGATTTCAGCCTAAAAATCCAGAGCTGACCATAGTACATATGCAATTAATTTACTAACTTTCTGTTAACAGCTTTTTTAAGATTAATACTCGTAATAGAGATGTGTAACTCAACATAGCCACTTACAGGAAATCTCACATTTGCCTACCTTCCTGCCTCAAGTTTATGAATACAAAAGCCAAGAGGAAAAGATTAAAATCATTTGCCTAGACAGTCAAAGACAAATTTCTGAAGAAGTGGGTGTTGTTTTCTGTTTTCTCTTAGCATTTATTGCTGTAGTTTCAAGGCCTGCAGTGTTAACATTATTGTCTGTTAAATACTACAGGTCTCTTAATAGCCAGGTAAATGGTTTATGGAAGAATTTCCATGTTGATGAGTCCAGCAGTCTAGCAGTCTTCTATTTCTCTCTGGAATCTTTCATTTCCACGTTGGAAGGGTGATTCCTGAGGGAGATGGTCAGTCCAGGTAAATGAGTTGTTGGTGAAAGCCCACATGAGATGCTTGGGATGGGGTTTTCGCTTCTCAAAGCCGCACTGACCAGAGTCACACTATTGAGTAGTCGGTCTCACGACCAGCATTGCACATGAGGGACATTGCACAGCCCTCTGCTAAACAGTTACCACTTTTCCCTCTCTTTCTGCTTAGATGTTAAAATGTGCTGCTCTCTGAACATTCAGTTTTTTGCCCTTCTTGTAATTGCAGGAGGTAATTTCTTGGAGTATGATCACAAAGCTGCACTCATCCGTCTGCAAAGCATAATCTCAACTGTGCCAGTTCAGATTTATGTCATTTGCTTGCTCACTGAAATTACAGTGCTGTCAAACTGTGGCAGACAAGGCTTCTGGGATTTGAGCTTTATCGACTATGTATATTGTAAATTAACACAGGTCAATGAAAGAACAGAAATATCTGAGTTCAGAGGCAAGCACACCTGACTACACCAGTGATTAGGCATCAAATGAGAAAGCATAGACCTCTGACAGGGATCTGCTATCTCTACAACAGCTGGTTGGGATGTTGGGCAGTTAAATTAGAAATACGAAATTCTGGGTATTGGCAATATCTGATTATTCTATGATGAGTAAGGAATGTTTGGTTTCCTAATCAAAGTAGTACTCAAAAAATTAAAGACAGGCACTCACTTCAGGAGGAGGCTTGTCTTCTTCCTGTTAGTTGTGAATTTTAATGCTCAATAGCAATAACTTGCAGCTTAACTCATTGAACAGATGAGTTGTTGACTGCTAGTGAATGTATTTTTTCCTTAAGCAAAGTCAAAGGTGAGCCCATTTATCAGGAGCATTGGATTCCACTGCTGTTGTAAGCTGAGTGTATAAAGAGGAGGTTTTGTTCTCTTTAATTCAGGGTGTACTGAAGTCTTCAGTAACCTTGGTTTTAGATTTCATTCCTCTCCAGAGTTTCAGTGAACTCAGTAATAAAATTGCTAGGGTACTTGGTTCAGTTTTTGTGGCATATCCCCTTTTTTGGGAGATAAAGCTGTAGACGTCAAAAGTATAATTTATAAATTATTCCTGTTATTGTACTGATTTGCTTTGTCTTTTTCTTCAGAGTACTTCTTCTCTTTTTTAGTACTACTTGATTCAGAAGAGATTTTTAATGCTTTAGCAGTCCTTCGTGAAGCCCTGAAGTTGTAAAACATCAAGAATTATGTGAAAACAACTGTATCTGGAGGTGGGGAATGATAGGTAATAATTTGTCCCTGACAATAACAGATGGGAGTGAAAGCTTGCTTCCACTTGATAAATGGCTATGTTTTGGCAGCAAATTAGATGTCTCTCAAGGCTGGCAAATAGTTCAAGGAATCAGTATGTAGTGTGAAAAGTTGATTCAATTAGTCTATTGATCAACAGGATATGTGAGAACATTATTTAATACCTTGAATTTATTTCATATTTCAGTGGGAATGGGTCACAGAGTGGTGGAATCACCTGCGACCACTTGTAGTTCTTGGCAGCAGCTCCTAGCACAGCTCAGTTCACAAGTCTTCAAATATTAAAGTTGCAAGTTTATGGCAGAAGGTATAAATCTAGCTATGAACAGTAGTACGAACAGGTCAGCTTGCTTTTCCTTGCTGCAGCTGAAGAGTGCTGAGCAAGGATTGGTGGATTGGGTTCATGTCAGTATCTTGAGGCCGAATCTTGCAGTTACTGTTCAGGCTGCATCTTCATCTCCTGAGTAGCCTTCCACTCTCAGGGCTCTATTATTACCTGGAAGGATAAACCCAAATGAGATCAGACAAATAAGGACTTATCCAAGAACTAAAATGAAAATTGTGGGTGGGAAAAATATTTAACTATCACTGGGTTACAGCTGAACCATGTGAACACTGAATATCACAGAATCATAGAATCATCTGGGTTGGAAAGGACCTTTGAGATCATCAAGTCCAACCCTTAATATGAATATTGAATTCCATTAATATGAATATAATTCAATTAATATTAATGAATATTAATGCATTATATTAATATGATTGAATTAAATTAATATTAATTCCATGTAATATGGAGAAGATAAAATGGGGATTTATGCTTCCTGCAGAGTCACAACATAATTCAATATTACAGCAGATCATATGCAAGAGGGATTAGCCTAACCTTGCAGAGACAACACGTAATGCTCTGTAAAAGCATATAACAGTAGATACGAATCTGAACTAAGAATTATGTTCAGAGCAAGAAGGTTTAAGTAATTACAAGGGAAATAGTCACACTTTGCAGTCATTGCCACTCTTCCAATCAGTCTTGTCACCATCAGAGGACTCAGCAAGGTTAGTAGAGCTGTCTTTTTGTCCACACCTGTCATGACAGCTCAGCATCCTAGCAGGGATGCATTTTATTTTTACCTAGAAACGCATAAAGTACTCTGATACTTGTACATACAAAAAAACCCCCAAAACTATAAATTCCTTGCATCCAGCTGAAATATAAGAAAACTTTTGAGCCCTGGAGGTAGTGAACACTATCTTCTCTAGTGTAAACGGAGTTATGCCTGTGTTATGCACTCTCTACCCTGTTAGATAGTGACAAGACTGATTAGCCTCTGCAGCCCATGACATCACCTGCAGAGCTTTCAGAGATGCCTGAAAGGAGCTTTCTAAAGTTGCACTTTCATAGTCCTGGACCTGGACTATGACTTCTTCAGATAATTGATAGACTGCTGCAAAAGAGGATTGTGATCCTTTGTACTTGATGTGGAATTGCTGCAGTGTAGTGCCTCCAGGTTAACAGTGGGAAGGTCCTGATCTTTGTGTTGAAATTTGAAGATCAGTGTAGGAAATAGCAAACATCAGATGACCAGTCATCCAGAATTCTTAATATTCTTGATAAAATGGAACAATCATCCTGAACACAATGTTAACACATATTTTTGGAGGACAAGTTTGAAATCTCCACTACAAAAAGAAGGTGGAGCAATGAGCAGTTTGTTATTCAAGATGTATGGTTTACTGCATTACCGTTGGCTAGGCAAAAAGCTCAGTCTCTTTCTAAGGAATTTATTGCTTTAACAATATATATGATAATATGTATGTGTATGATAATCTTTTGATAGCCTTCATCAGACATGGCAAATCTGAAACAGGTGTAGTTGGGACAATTCTTAAACATCAGTTCTTACCTCAGTACTATCTTTTAAGAGTCTGAGTGGTTTAAAGACAGTGTAACATCTGACCTCTTGCTTAATGGCAAAAACCTTTGTTGTATTCCTCAGGTTATTTATTACTTCTGGTTTTGCTGAAGGCAGACTTTCTTCTACCAAATTAATTAAATGTAGAAGAGTGTCTGATTTGCCCATGTCTCAACCTGTAGTGCTTGGATGCATAGAAACGGAGTGTAAAAGCCCTCCTCTGTTTCCTCACCTCCCATTCAAGCCCCCAATATACTCACATGTATTAAATCCTTAGCTGGTAATTTTTTTTTTTTTTTTTTTTTTTTTTTTTTTTTTTTTTTTTTTTTTTTATGAGGACTAAAGCTTTTAAGATGTTGCTGTTAGTGGATATCAATATATGGGATGCTTTCCTGGCTAGGAATTAAAATACACTAAGCTTTTTCAGCCGGCTATACCCAAAAGTGTCAAGGAGTAGGTTGCAAGTGTCTGTTCCTCGAACACATCCTTGCCCTTTTAGGAAAGTGCCTTTTGTGATTGTATTTGCCTGCTAACTATGTCTTCTCAGAGTTGACGAAAGAACTGTAGGAATGGATGTTTTATGGTTCACTTTGGAGAATTTTTCTCCCCTCTGCATCAGAAATTCTTTCATAAGACAGGGGCAGCTGGGGTGGGGCCTGAGCATTGGAGCTGACTGGAAGTGCAGAGCACTGAACATTTTCAGCAGCAGAGAGTTCACTGCCTAGTCATGGCTTGTGGGAAGTTATTTGGCAAGCCTTACAAGATGTGCCATCTGCTAATGTCAGCCAGCACAATGACTGGTGTAACACGGCAGTCATGTCTTCAGAAAGGGAAACGGTGCTTAGAATTTCTTTATAATGAAAAAGAAAAGATGTTTAATGTTCCCCAAGAGTTTCATTTGAAGGCTAGCTCAGGTGTCGAATAGTTACCATCTTTAGGGAGAAGATATTTTCTCTTTACCCTTTCTGCCAAGAATCATCACAGGAAAGAGTTGCCTTATTCCTCTGGGTTTACTTTGTGTGGGAATGGCATTGATGGGGAGTGAGTGGGTGCTGGTGTCCATTTGGGGTGGCAGAAGGGGCTGATGAGCACCTCACCTCCATTGAGCAGCGTGTTGTAAAGAGCATTCATCCAGGGGGCTGGTGTGTTTCACAGGCATGCTCAATAAGGACAAGTGTGTCAGTGCTGATCCTTGGTTAAACAGAACTTGAAGGAGGGCTAACTTTCTTTCCCTTGCCATTTTTTTGCATTTTGTGTTTGCACAGATTTAACTAAATCAGTGTGAAAAGTGGGCCTCACTTCATGATTGGCCTGAAAAGATCAACTGTTGTAGAAATCTGTTCAGTCACTCCTCTAGGAAATGTTACTGACACCATATTCATCTCAATAGTTCTATTATAAATGTCACTGATATTTGGCTGAGCAAGGGATCAATAGGATCCTATGGCCATAGTAACTGGGGTGACGCACGAGGAAATCACCCTTCAAACAATTGTCACCTGCTGTTTGCTTCTCTTCTCTGTCCCAGTTCTGAATCAAAGAGGTGCCAAGATTCTACATTCATATCAACTTTGAACTTGAATCTTTGCTTAATAAAATCAAGGATAAGAAGATTCTTAGATATCTTTCTTCCAAACATTATTAATATTAATATAGTCTACATATAGAACTCTGAATTCCTTCCAGAAACTGTAAGTAGGTAAAATCTATCCACTCGTTTCTATGACACATAAGAGAAAATATTTTGTCAAATGTGTGGAGATGGGGTGCAAAAATTCAGTAGAGTTAATTTAAAGCATCTTCTATGTGAGTCTCAGATTCTTCAACTCCCACCTGTAGTTCAGTAAATTGCACTCTCTTGCCAGTTGTGAAAAGCTTTCTTCTCCCACACTGTGATAGTTTGTTTCTGTTTGATAAAACTGTTTCCATGGGAGTCTTTCCTTCATTGCAGCTGAGCATCTCAAGGTATCAATCTGGGCAGTAAGCCTATGTTGCTCTTACAAAATCATAGTTTTTCAAAAAAGACATCTTTTTATTCCTCAGGCAGTGACTTGGGATCATGTTACCAATACCAGCAAGTAGCCACAGACTTCCCAGTTCTACATGGGATGGGAGCCCTTGGGAGACTCATAACCTACCAGTGTTAGGTGTCCACCCTGTATGATAAGCAGTAACACATGTTGATGCTTAGGACTTGAAGACAGAGGCAGTTACACATTGCAGCTCTGAACAGTCCCCATGTGCATTGTGCAGACCTCTGTTTCTGCCTTTTGAAATCAGTATCAAGGTGCATGAAACTATGCAACTGCTGGAGCTGGGTCTGTGGCCCACATAAACATAGGATATATGTAACCACAATCAGTGCTGGTCAGCAGGAGCTGTGGCTCCCCAGGTCAGATCCCTCCCAGCTACACAGATAACATGACTTGGAGCAGCTTCTTTGGAGTCCAAAGTGGGTGCTTTGAGTCAGGTGAATACTACGCATCTTTCTGACTAATTACATGTGTTTTCTGTCTGAGTTTAACTATGAAGCAAGAAATATCTGTGGCAACTGAAGGTTGGTGAGTTCCTTAGTTTCCTTACCAGTGGTAAAGATGAGATTCAGTAACCACTGCTTTATCTCTTAATTTGAGAGAAATTTGCAGAATAACTAAAATATCACGTCACAGAGTATCTTCTGAAGGAATCTGTGGCAACAGAAACATATGAATGTTTTAGTGAATGTATATGCACTCCTGTTGGAGAAGAAAGCAGAGCTATAAAGATGAATTTATTTACAAAGGGAAATGTATGCTGCAGAAGGAGACCTGCCTTCTTCCCCTTTTGTAATATATAGTCCCCATCTTTCTTCCAAAGAAAGATAGGGAGTAAATTAAGAAGAATTTGTTAAGAAAATTAGATTTCTTCAAATGAATTAGATTATTATCCACAAGTCTCTAGGCACTGACCTGCACAAGAGAGTAATAAACATCTCACATTTCAGGAAAAATTGCCCCCCCCCC
>JAAWXA010000006.1:7761241-7916763 GCA_038090715.1 Florisuga fusca | reverse complement strand
TGCCCCCCCCCCCCCCTCCCCTTCTTCATCACCTTCTGTAATTTGATCATAAGTTTTTACACTTGTAAGCATAGAAGTTCCCCAGAGCAGAAGCAAAAGCCCCAGCACGGCATGAGCTCAGTGGGTGAGGAGGAGGAGGAGGGCAAGAGGAGGGCAGGAGGGGCAGGAGGAGGAGGGCATTGCTGGGATGGGCAGGGGCTGCCCTGGGAAGGGCTGGGGGCAGCGGCGGTGTGGGAAAGGCTGACTGCCCACCCTCTCAGGCTGCCCCTGGCCTCCTGGTGCTCTCAGGAATGCAGAGCTCCTTTCATCATGGCCCTTCTCGGCCTCGTTATATTACATCTCTTTACAGGGGAGCTTTTCTGGGTTAGCAAATAGATGACTTGTTCTGTGCCCCTCTATACTTCCTTTTAAGCAGAACTATTTTAATTGATTAATACTGCGACGAGCAGTTTGCTTGGAAGGGTCAACTTTTCTGGGGTTTTTTGGACTAATTGCCAGTCTGGATTTCTGAATGACATTATAGCTGCTAATTAATCTCACTGCAGTTCTCACAGAATGAGACCCTGATAAGAACTTGCCAATTAACATAAGAAAAAAAGATGTCAAGAGTCCTGTTGTGTTTTTCTGGCATCCGCTCCCAGTCAGATGAATGTCACTACTAAATACAGAGACAGGCCAGCTACTAAGTGTGAAAGCCAGTGGGCCACAAGGCTGCTCCAAACTTGGCCAGACATTATTAGTTGTGGAGCTAGCTGTTTCTTATACACTTGTTCACTCTTATTGCCTACCATTGCTTTTGTGTAAGTGGGAAGAAGATGAAGCAGGGCAGTGCAACAAGTGTTTAACACATCCCCATAGGGGTGTGTCCCACTGTTAATTAGTATTAGCTGAAGGCTGAAAGGGAAGTTTAGATAGGATGGATCCCAGCCTTCACCTGGTTCATCTGTTGCAGCCAGGGACCTGGGGTCTGCATGGGGCACTGCCTGGCTAGGGAACACTTATATGGTGCGTGACAGGAAGACGGATGCAAGTGCCACATCAGACAGTGCTGTTAGTGATGGGCAGTGGGGCTGCAAGATGGGCTCCATTGCTTGCTTGTTATGATTATGCTTGTTAGCTGTGGTGAACAGCACCAGTATACAGCCCAAGTATTCACTTTACTTCTTGCAGGGGAAGTCTGCAGCCTGTGCTGACTTTCCTGCTGCTGGAGTTAAGCCTCTGATAGTTCCTGGGAAAGCTCATTTAAAACCACTTGGGCATGTTACAGGACTGTGTAATCTCAGTTGTACCTGTGGTGTAGTTGTATTCATGAAAATACAGGGTGAGGTGCTCAGCTGATGATGGATACTCCAGTCCCTGTTCTGCACCAGCTCTGTGAGACCAAGGTGAGTTACAGGAACTCCTCCAGCCTGCAGGCAGGGACAGGACTTAGTTCTCTTGACATTTTGGTTTCATTACTTTAAGTTTTCCAGAGTTGTGTTTCTGTTCCACAGGGCCATTCCACGTGTGTTTCTGAAGCCATGAGCAGTGCAAGCAGTTGATGTTGCTGGTGTGTGCTGCTCTGGGTGACCAGAGAGCTGTCACACAGCAGGATGTACAAGATCATGAGAAATGCTGATCTAAGCCATGGTGGTTGAATTTAATTTCTTTTGTTTTTTTGTTTTGTTTTGTTTTTTCTCTCTGTGCTTGCAGGTCAGAAGATTCTTCACCACAGAAGTGATGTCTTAGAAACTGTAGTCCTGATCAATCCCTCAGATGAAGCAGTTAGTACTGAGGTAAGTCAGAAACACTTTGTGGGTTGTGCCTTGAAAGCTCCATGAAGTGGACAGGATAAGAGCAGTGAAACACATGTAGTTAAAGTGATTTTTTTTAATATCATTTACTGTCTTCCAGCACAGTGACTGACAAACTCCAGTATTGTCTTTCAGAGTCTCAGCAAACTGAGAACAGGTCCTAACTGGATGAAAGACATATTAGGAACAGATACCATGAAAAACATCAGCCATTCCATGATTTTCTCCCTGGTTTCCTAGACTTCTGATAAAACATCAGGGGCATAGGGCCGAAACACACCTCTGATCCCAGCACTGTTTTAGAAATGCATCAAACTCCTTTACTGATGAAGTGGAGCCAGCTGTGGTGAAACTGCATCAGCTTTTCTTCTATTCCTCCATAGCTCTGGAGTCCTATTTTACACATAAAAAAAAAAAGCACCTGAACATGCACTGAGACAAATTTAGGTCTTCAAGAAGAATTACCAGCTCTACAGTTGTTACTATATGTTGATCTGTCTGTCCTTCTGAAACCATGTAACATATCAATGGACTCTGGAGAGTGCCTCAGAAGAATACTGTGATTTATTCATGAACTCATTAGAGCAGAGTCAAAGAACTAAACATGTAGTTCAAGGTCAAAATTGACATATTTAACTAGTGAGCCAGAAAGTTGAAAAAATATGGATAATTGCAATGCTAGGCTGTGATGGAAAGCACTGATATAGTACAATGGCACTGATGGGAAATCTAGTGGCTCCACTTCTTGTATGTAGTGAAAAATCCACTTTGTTACTGACTTGAAGTGATATTAAACAGAAACAGGAAGAAGGGCACTGAAACAAATTTATGGAAGCTGTGAAAGTTAAAGTAAGTAATTCACCCTAGTTAATGGCAGTTCATTCACTAAAAAACTATGCATGAAAATGTCTTACTTGGCAAAAAGCACGAGGGTCAGCTCTTAATACACTCAGACATCAGAGTAAAAAAGTTGTAAAATGTCTGCGTGTGTGGAGAGGGTAAGATCCAGAGGAGCTGCCAAAAGTAGGGAAGTGCTGTCTGTGTCGCTGCTGTTCTTCATACCTTTGATGAATGATGGCATGAAAGAACACAGTCTGAGGTTCATTAATGACTTCTGAACCCTGGCTTTACTTGTTTGGCTCTGGAAAGTGTTTGTCTAGCTTAATTTCCTCTCACTAGAGTAGGAGGCAATCTTTTCTTCACTCTCATCTTGCCAAACTGGTCACAGCCAGAAGTTACAAGCTGAGATTTATTGGCTGGCTAACTTGACACAAGACTCTAACTTGACACAAGCCAGAAAGAGACATTAAGAAAGAGGTGGGAGACTTAAGTTGGAGGCTGGGATAGACATGCTCTGACCATTATGGCAAATAACAAACTTAGTTTCATATATCAAGAGATTTCCAGGTTGCACCTAGGAAGACAGTGATATACCATGGAGCTCTGACTTCACCAGAAGAAGAACACAAATCTGTCTGGTCAGGAAAAACAAAGGAAAATGATAATGAAAGAAGTTCGTACTAATCTGGCTGGAAATAGCCAAGCTGGTGGTAGTCTGAGGATAATTCTTCCCAAAACTCCTGCTGTGTTCTGTCAAATGGCAGATACCTCCTAGAAGAGACAGGCCCTGAGGGAGAGAGACTAGTGTCCCAAAGAAAACAAGGTTCTGAACCCTCCCACAAACAGTTTTCTCCTTCTGAAGGAGAGCCCACTAAGTTGCTCTAACACTCCTACAGCTGTGCCATAAACCTGGGAAACTGCTGATCTGCTGATGCTCCTGTCTCTGTCCACCTTTACCTCCATTTTGAATGAGGCTACATCTTCACTTCCTTCAAACAGTGTAGAACTTAAACCAAGGGTAAAGCTGAACAGAACCATCATATTGCAGTGTCTCTTCTGAAGTGGGGTAGCCTTGAAATGGGAAATGAGCTTCTGATAGTCCTGTAGGAAGCCTTTGTTATACCCAGACACAGGATTTATGTGTCTCTTGAAGGTCTTCCATATGAATCATGCATTATGCTCTGTAATCTGAAAGCATTTATTTGCTCTTGTCATAGTTTGCTAGCTCTACAGACTGTATTTCATCATCAATTAATATAATAGGTTGAAGGGAAATTATGTGACAGTTGCATATCAGTGATTCACAAATCAGGAAATAATTTTGCTATTTGAAATACTTGTGAGTTTACAGATAAGTTGGCAGACTGCCCAAAACTGCTGCCAGCAACAAGAGAAAACATAGAAGGGAAGATAATTCTTCTTCGGTTTTAATACAGCTAAAACAGACAGAATTTGAGCAACACACATCAGACAGCCAGATACATTCAATCTAGCAAGGATAGTGATCCATTTATAATCATTTAGTGCAGTTACTAACAAACCAGCATTAGTCCTGCTTTTAATTATAGGAACTTTCTGTAGCTTAGCATCAGGGTCACCTGTTCAGTTAAATAGCAATAAAATAAGGTAGAGTTAGGATTGTCTTTCAGATTCATAGTCCTCTCCGTCCCTCTTGTCTACTGAAAACATGAGTTTTTCAACAGAGATTCAGGTCGAGTCTTCCTGGCTCACCCTTTCTAGCATGAACAAGAATTATTTAGATTTTAGATTGTTTAACAATCAATATGAAAGCATACAGCTTTGGAGTCCCCAGCACAGCAAAGATACAGACCTGCTGGAGAGGGTCCAGAGAAGGGCCACAACGATGATCAGAGGGCTGGAGCACCTCTGTTATGAAGACAGACTGAGAGAGTTGGGGTTGTACAGCCTGAAGAAGAGAATGCTCCAGGGAGACCTTACAGCAGCCTTCCAGTACATACAGGGGCCCTACAGGAAAGCTTTTCACCAGAGAGGGCAGTGAGAGGACAAGGGGTAATGATTTTAAACTGAAAGAGGGGGATTGGATCTTGGTGATCTTTAAGGTCCCTTCCAAACTAAATGAGTCTATGGTTCTATGATTCTAATATTTGAAAGAAAAGCTTGCTAGGAGAGCTGATGTGATTACGTCATCTCCATGGAGATGAAGCTTGGATGCAGTGTCATATGAATTTGTTCCAGATGCTCATTTAGTTTTCTACGTGGACATACTTGTTCAGGAATCACTATTCTGGTTTAACTTAATTCCTCCTGAAGCAGAGGAATTAGTGCACTTGAAATTCATACCTTGCCATAGGCTGAATTGATTTTTCAGTGTTGGACAATATTTCTGAAATATTTGCAAAAAACCCTACTCTACAGTGCAGAATTTTACATGGGTTTTTTTAGTTTTGTTCTTACGTTTAAGTTGAATTTAGCGAATAGAAATACACTGAATATATGGGTTTCTCTTAGCATGAAGATAGATCTCCCCTGGGGAGGAAATAACAATTGTTCATAGTTGTAGTGAAGGTCAAGTAAAATAATGAGCAGCTACTTTACAATGCTTAAGAATTCATTCAAAATGCAGAAAAAGGTTATTTCTCAGCAGCAAGTTCATTTGTGCCATCTGGCATCCTCTTTATTTACTAATGTGTATTGAAAAAGGTCTTGGGATGACACACTATTAAAACTTCTGGTGTTCTTGCGACTGAATCTGAGTGCTTGAAGTTCAAATATATGAATATGGTGAAGAAGCATTGACCTTCAGCCTTGTAGTTGACTCAGCTTACAAAAGAATGGCAGTCTAAATATGCCACTTTTGTGTGTGATTTGTGGCTGTTAATTTCCAGTGACATTTTAGTAACTGAATTACAAGTAATGCTGTACTCTGGAAAAGAATAGCCTTCCAAACGCTGAGTCTGACATGTGTACATGTCCCTCATTAACATGTGGGACAGAGTTTGCCAAGGGGGTCCTGACACAGTGATCTTAAAATGCACCAAGAGTTATATTAGATGAGGATGTTTGTTTGCTGGAAATACTGTCTTTTCATTCAGATTTTGTTCTATTCTCCTCTTTGCTCTCTTTTCCATGTTCAGTTTGTTTTATTTATCAGACCTTCTCTCTACTTGCTTCTTACTTCTTGCTTCCTTTTTTCCCTTTTGTGAACAGCAGTGTAACTTAATTATGTTTCAATAGTCCTGGGAGAGTCTGGTGCAAAATATGTTTTAATTAGGACACGTAAGCTGTATGTTCTTAGCAAACTACAGAAACACATGCTAAGTCCCATTATGTATGTGTTTCTCTTCTACACTCTAGGTGCGCTTAATGATCACAGATGCTGCAAGACACAAGCTGCTTGTATTAACTGGACAGTGCTTTGAAAATACAGGAGAGCTCATTCTTCAGTCAGGGTCCTTCTCCTTTCAGAACTTCATTGAGATCTTCACGGATCAAGAGGTATGTTCAGAAGAGTGTCTTCCTTACATTGTCATGCGGTGCCAGAGCTTTCTAGAAGACCAAAAATGTCCCTCTTTGTAGTTAGAACCAGTGCTCTTTACTCTTCCTTATAAGCTTTCTATCAAAACATTTATTTAATTTAATATAGATTTAATGTAAATTGCATAACAAAAGATTTAGATTTTATTTGGCTTTGGCTTGGAATTAAATGAATTAAATGGTAGCTCGTGGAACCAGAAAATGGAGGAACCTTTTGACAATGAAAGGAGATTTCAAGATCTACGATGTGCATGCAAAGCACTCAAATCAAACTTGACACTTGATTCTTGTCTGGTGGCAGCTAAGTAATAGGTGACACGAAATAAGACAGAGGCTGTAATTCTTTGCTCTCTGTGCCTGCTAGGTTTCTTTATGCTAGCGTTTAAAATTTGGCCAGTGAGATTTGTAAACCTTGTCATTTTTACATACTAAAAAGATAAATATGAACTGTTTAATGCCATTTTTTTTTCAAGAGTTGCTGTTTTGCTTAATGTACTGTGTCTGAAAGCCCCCATAGGGAAGGAACCCATAGTAAACAAGCTGTCACGCCCAATTTGGCTGCTTTGTAAAGTATATATTTAAATAAATGCTATGGCTGCATCTCTAAGAATTTAGTTTGCAAAATTAAAAACGATTGTTTCAGTGGAGTGAAACTTGAAAGTTCAGGGCTGAAAAAGCAAAAGTTTGCATGAGCTCCAGCATTGCCTTATTGTACCCATTTGATCCTATTCTCAAAGCCTCTTTCTTCAGCATATCATTGTAGGTCAGGGGAAGGAGCTGGATTCCTGTTCTCTGAGACTTGCATGATGCATAAAACTCACTGGCAGTTGACAAAGTTACTTTACTGTAAAATTTGCAAACCCAAGTTCCTTGCATCTTTGGCTAATTAATAACACGTAATTACTTTATGACTATGCAAAACTAGGGGCAAATTCTACCATTTGGAAATAAAATAAAAACTATGTGCTGGGAAGTGTAGGGGTGGTTGTTGGCCGTGAGTTACAACCATCAAGGGGTTGTCGAAGTCATGGGTGTGCAGGGCATACACCCGTGGGCTATGAATAGGGCTCACCTGGATTGTTTCTGCAGCTTGCAGCAAGCCAACATAGCTCTTCAATGATGACATGTCTGACATACAGATCAGATGGACTTACACTCAAGATGGTTTGGATACTAAGTAAGGCTGACAAATTACTATAGAAAATATTATTTTTCTGCTTTAATTTGGTATTAGCTGGATTACTTTCATTTGGATAACAGTCCCTGTGACTTTTTCAAGTTTTATTTTTGGTCAGTGCTGAAAATAAATTATGTAGCAGAAAGAAAGGAAGTGAGACATAGGCACGCAATGCAGCTGCTCCTGGGAGGACACTGGCCTCCTCTGGGTTGCAGTTACTTTTGTGCCTGTTGAGAGGATGTGCTTTGTCCCTTAGATCTTTGGCTGGTTCTTCTGGATGGACTTAAGGCAGCAGGGAGACTTATGAATCAATGGTAGAGATAGTGGCAGCTATGGCAGCATTAGCCTTTTAGTCAGCATACCCTGTCCATGTAAAAGCTTGTTCTATCCTCCTATAAAGAGTTGGAGGAGGGAAGGGGGAACCTTGAGCTACTTTGTCCTTTGGGCAATGGGGACCAGGAATGAGGTCCTTCTTTGTATTTAAAACAAAACAGTAATAAACTAATTGTGATAAGTTTCATTTAGCTTCTAGGATGAGTACTCACCAGTGCAGAAGAAATAAAGATTTAATCAGCCTGATCAGGAAATACTATATTTTGACATTAATTGTCATTAAATAATTAATTTACATGCATCTTCTTCTGTTTTTGTTTTACAAACCTAGATTGGTGAATTATTAAGCACTACACATCCTGCCAACAAAGCTAGCCTAACCCTTTTCTGTCCTGAGGAAGGAGACTGGAAAAATTCCAATCTTGACAGACACAACCTTCAAGACTTCATTAACATTAAACTCAACTCGGCTTCCATATTGCCAGAAATGGAAGGACTGTCTGAATTCACAGAATATCTGTCAGAATCAGTAGAAGTGCCATCGCCCTTTGACATTTTGGAACCTCCAACCTCAGGAGGCTTCTTGAAGCTCTCCAAACCCTGCTGTTATATTTTCCCAGGGGGCAGAGGGGATTCCGCATTGTTTGCAGTGAATGGATTCAATATGCTGATTAATGGAGGATCAGAAAGAAAATCGTGCTTTTGGAAGCTTATCCGGCACTTGGACAGGGTGGATTCCATTCTGCTTACTCACATTGGAGATGACAACCTGCCAGGAATCAATAGCATGCTTCAGAGAAAGATAGCTGAACTAGAAGAGGAGCAGTCACAAGGGTCTACTACCAACAGTGACTGGATGAAAAATCTGATCTCACCTGATTTGGGAGTTGTATTCCTTAATGTACCTGAGAACCTGAAGAACCTGGATCCTAGCTTTAAAGTAAAAAGGAGTGTAGAAGAAGCTTGTTTTACCCTCCAGTACTTAAATAAATTGTCTATGAAACCAGAACCTCTTTTCAGAAATTCGGGAAATACCATTGACCCCATCATTTTATTTCAGAAAATGGGAGTTGGCAAGCTTGAGATGTATGTGCTTAATCCTGTCAAAAATAGCAAAGAGATGCAGTATTTTATGCAGCAGTGGAGTGGCACTAACAAAGACAAAGCTGAATTCCTCTTACCAAATGGCCAAGAGCTAGACATTCCCTTATCCTACTTCACATCAGTTTCATCCCTGATTGTGTGGCATCCAGCTAATCCTGCAGAAAAAATAATCCGAGTTCTGTTTCCTGGAAACAGCACTCAGTATAATATTCTAGAAGGACTGGAAAAACTCAAACACTTGGAGTTCCTTAAACAACCAGTTGTGACACAAAAAGACTTGACTGGGAACATTGCTAGTCTGGCTGTGAAACAAGCAAAGCTGAAACAACGAACAGACAGCAAGGAGAGTCTCAAGCCTGTTGCAAAGACACCACCAAGCAAACCTGTCAGAAAAGAATCTAAAGAAGAAACACCAGAGCCTGCAAAGCCTAGCCCAGCACCAGAAAAAGCTCAGAAGTTGGAAAGCAAAGACAAAGTTCCAGTTAAAAAAGAGAAACCAGTGAAAGTGGAGACCAAACCTATAGTGGTGGAAAAAGACATAACAAGTAAAGAAGAACAATTAGTAAAATCTGAAACTCCTGAAAAACAAGGTGCAGATGTAAAACCAAAAGTGTCAAAGGAGAAGCCAGTGAAAAAGGAAGTCAAAGCAAAACCTGAAGAAAAGAAAGAGGAAAAAGAAAAAACAAAGAAGGAGGTTTCTAAAAAAGAAGAGAAAACACCCATCAAAAAAGAGGAGAAAACACCCATCAAAAAAGAAGAGACAAAGAAAGAAGTTAAAAAAGAGGTGAAAAAAGAAGAGAAGAAGGAAAATAAGAAAGAATTAAAGAAAGAAGCTTCAACAAAGGAACCTAAAAAAGAAGCTAAAAAAGAAGAGAAGAAGGAAATTAAGAAGGAAGAAAAAGAAGCCAAAAAGGACATCAAAAAGGTTCCTAAAGAAACAAAGAAGACAGTGTCTCCTTTGGGCGAAACCAAAAAAACAACAGCAAAGCCTAAACCACAAAAGAAGGAGGAACCTGCTAAAAAGGAAGCAGTATCTGCTGGAAAGCCAAAGGAAAAAGGAAAAGTTAAGACTGTGAAGAAGGACGTCAAAGTCAGTGGAGCACAAGCTGCCATTGCAGCAGTTGGAGTTGCTGCCACAACTGTAGCAGCTGCAGAAATTACAGCCAGCGGAAAGGAACTTGAAGCGGAGAGATCCCTTATGTCCTCACCAGAGGATTTAACAAAGGATTTTGAGGAACTAAAAGCTGAAGAAGTAGAAACAATAAAAACAAGAAAACCTCAAGTTGCACTTATAGAAGATGAACTGAAACTCATGGGCACAGTACAGAAAGAGGCTTTTGAAGGACAAAAAGAAAAAATAGATAATGAAGGACCTGCCGAATCTTCTGATGAAGGCATAACTACCACAGAAGCTGAGGGTGAATGTGAACAGACACCCGAAGAATTGGAACCTGTGGAAAAGCACAGGGTTGATGACAATGAGAAATTTGAAGATGAGGGAACTGGCTTGGAAGAATCATCTGAAGCAGGAGATTATGAGGAAAAGGCAGAGACAGAAGAAGCTGAAGAACGAGGTGAAGATGAAGAAGAAAAGACAGCACTGGAGACCACAAAAGCAAGAAAAATTGAAGACAGCTCAGAAGAAATAATGGCAGAACCAGATACTAACATAAAAGCTTATAAGTATATTGAAAAGACAGATTACGATGCAGCAGATGAGCGGGCTGAGGAAGACAGAGAAGAATCAATAGAGAAGGCAGAAACTGAAGATACTGAAGAAGAGGATGACAAGGCAGAAGACGTCAGAGGTGAAAACAAAGCTGAAAGAAAAGAAGCTGAAGAAGACTATGTGATGGCTGTGGTAGACAAGGTGACAGAGGCTGGTGAAGCTGAAGATAAGTATGGCCTACTCATAATTACACCAACAAAATGCTCAGAGCCTCAGTCTCCAGCAGCTGAACCAGCCTCTTCCATCCACGATGAGACATTACCTGGCGGTTCAGAAAGCGAAGCCACTGTCTCTGATGAAGAAAATAGAGAAGATCAGCCTGAAGAATTCACTGCAACTTCAGGTTACACACAGTCTACCATAGAAATATCCAGTGAACCAACTCCAATGGATGAAATGTCAACACCCCGGGATGTCATGAGTGATGAAACCAACAATGAGGAAAGTGAGTCACCCTCACAGGAGTATGTGAACATTACCAAATATGAGACATCACTGTACTCTCAAGAGTTTGGCAGACCTAAACTTTCTCCACTTCCAGATGCTTTTAATGGATTATCTGAAGGATCCAAAACAGAAGCTACAGAAGGCAAAGACTATAATGCCTCAGCTTCCACCATCTCACCACCTTCTTCTTTAGAGGAAGACAAATTCTCCAAATCTGCATTCCAAGATGCATACCAGCAAAAAGAAAGTGAAATCTATGGTGCTGCTAAATTAGAAATCAAAGAACCCTACCAAGAAGATGTTGGTGGAAAACATAGCCCAGCCAAGAGTCCGGCTGACAGTTTGTCTCCTCCATCACCTGTTGCCAAAACGCCGTTGAGTGAACGGAGTGTGAACTTTTCACTCACTCCCAGCGAGATTAAGGTCTCACCTGAGCCTGTCCCTGTTGCTACATTGCCTGATGTACGCCAAGAAGTTGCTGAAGAGCACTGTGCAAGTCCTGAAGATAAAACATTAGAAGTAGCATCTCCCTCACAGTCTGCTGCTGGTAGTGCTGGCCACACACCTTATTATCAGTCTCCCACTGACGAGAAGTCCAGTCAGCTTCCCTCTGAAATGAGTGAAAAGTCTACAGAAGCTCCTGTTAGTTTTGAAATCAGTGGAGACAAAGATGAGCCTGTAAAACCCAGAATAAGCCCTATGGACGAGCCTGTGCCAGATTCAGAATCTCCTATTGAGAAGGTCCTCTCTCCTCTACGGAGCCCACCACTCATAGGCTCAGAGATGACTTATGACACATTTTTGAGTGCTGGTCTAAAGTCTCCCACTAGAGATGGTGGAAGTCCTTCTGAGGGGAAATCTGAAAAAGAAAAATCACCTGTTCAGATGAGCCCAGCTTCTGAAGCCAGCTCTGTGGGCCTTTTTCAAGAAAAACAAGATGAGAAAAGTATGGAGTTTATGGTAACTAAGGAAGGCTTCAGCCTTGAGAGGAAAATGGAGGATACAGAACCAAGCAGCTCCCAGTCTTCACTGGTCTTGGATGAGCGGAAATTAGCAGGGGATCTCTCACCTACTCAAGCTGATATCAATCAGTTTGGTTCTTTGAAAGAAGATACCAAAATGTCAATTTCTGAAGGTACTGTTTCTGACAAGTCTGCAACTCCTGTTGATGAGGTTGTAGCAGAAGACACCTATTCTCATATAGAAGGGGTAGCCTCTGTCTCTACAGCATCTGTTGCCACTAGTTCATTTCCAGAGCCAACTACTGATGATGTATCTCCTTCTTTGCATGCTGAAGTTGGATCTCCCCATTCTACTGAAGTTGATGATTCCCTTTCAGTGTCAGTTGTACAAACACCAACAACTTTTCAGGAAACAGAAATGTCTCCATCTAAGGAAGAGTGCCCAAGACCTATGTCAATTTCTCCACCAGATTTCTCACCTAGAACTGCAAAAGCCAGAGCGCTGATGCACGATCACAGATCTCCTGAGCAAACAACTATGTCAGTAGGTTTTGGTCAGGAGTCCCCTGAGCAGTCATTAGCAATGGACTTTAGTAGGCAGTCTCCAGATTATCCTACAGGAGGCAGTAGTATGCACCATATATCTGAAAATGGACCAACAGAAGTAGACTATAGCCCTTCTGATATACAGGAGCCTGCTTTTGCACAGAAGATTTCCCCTGTGGAGCAGTCATCTTACTCTCAGGAGAAAGATATTTCAGAAATTATTTCAGTTTCTCAGATTGAAGCTTCATCCTCAACTTCATCAGCTCATACACCTTCCCAGGTAACTTCACCACTGCCAGAAGAAACTTTTTCAGGTGCTGTTCCACCCAGAGATATGCCACTGCATTCTTCTTTTACCTCAGAAAAGGTTCCAAGCCTAGGAGAAAAGCTGTCACCAAAGTCTGACCTGTCTCCATTAACACCAAGGGAACCTTCGCCTCTGTATTCTCCTACTTTTCCAGATTCTCCTCCTGCAATCACAGAGGCAGCATCAGCTACTCATACACCTTCATTGTCACTGCAAGTGGCCTCTGTCAAAGCATTTGGTTACCAGGAAGCCCTAACAAAGCACACTACAGAACCTTTACTCAGCCCAGAAAAAGATGATTCAGAGAAAAGTGGCAGATCACCAGAAGAACTTAGTTATTCTTATGAGGCCACAGAGAAAACTACTAGGACACCAGAGGATATTGGCTACTCCTTTGAGGTGGTCGGAAAATCTATTAGAAAGTTAGGGTCTGGAAGTGACCTTGAAAGATCATATAGCCCAATTAGACCCCCTCTGGCCACGGATTACTCCTATGAGACAACCAGAAAAACTAGTAGGTCACCTGAGGCCACAGATTATTCCTATGAGATAATTGCAAAAAATATGAGGTCATCTGAGGCCACAGATTATTCTTATGAGAAGACAGGGAAAGCCATCAGGTCGTCGGGGGACATGGATTATTCCTATGAGACAGATGACAAAACCGCCAGGTCACCTGGTGCCACAGATTATTCCTATGAGACAACACGGAAAACCACCAAATCACCGGAGGCCACAGATTATTCCTATGAGATAATTGGGAAAACCACCAAATCACCTGAGGCCACAGATTATTCCTATGAGAGAACTGGGAAAGCTACCAGATCACACAGTACTATGAATTACTCCTATGAGACAACAGGGAAGGCCACTCAGTTATCAGAAGCCATTAGCTACTGCTATGAGCCAACTGGGAAAGCCACCAGTTCACCTGAAGCCACAGATTACTCATTTGAGACAAGTGGGAGAGCCACCAGATCACCTGAAGCTACTAGTTATTCTTATGAAGCTAGTGCACATTTTACTTCAGGAAAACCATTGGCAGAATCCCGTCAAGATGTTGACTTATGCCTTGTGTCCTCTTGCGAATATAAGCATCCCAAAACAGAACTTTCACCTTCATTTATCAACCCAAACCCTCTTGAGTGGTTTGCAAGTGAAGAACAGTCTCAAGATCAAGAGAAGCCCTTAACTCAGTCTGGAGGAGCACAGCCACCTCCTGGAGGAAAGCAACAAGGACGGCAGTGTGATGAAACCCCCCCCACATCCGTGAGTGAGTCTGCCCCATCTCAGACTGATTCAGATGTTCCCCCTGAAACTGAGGAATGTCCTTCCATCACTGCAGATGCTAACATTGACTCAGAAGATGAGTCAGAAACCATTCCAACAGACAAGACAATTACATATAAACACATTGACCCCCCACCTGTCCCAATGCAGGATCGCAGCCCTTCCCCTAGGCACCCTGATGTTTCCATGGTTGATCCAGAAGCTCTGGCTGTTGATCAGAATTTGGGCAAACCTTTGAAGAAGGACCTCAAAGAAAAGACAAAGACAAAAAAGCAGGGTACCAAGACGAAGTCATCATCTCCTGTTAAAAAAAGTGATGGTAAATCAAAACAAGTGGCTTCACCAAAGCCAGCTATAAAAGAATCTTTAGATAAAATTTCCAAAATGGCTTCCCCCAAAAAGAAGGAGTCTGTAGAGAAGATAACCAAAAATATCTCTAGTCCAGAAGTAAAGTCTCGAGTAGAAGAGAAAGATAAGGACACCAAGAATGCGGCAAATACAACAACATCCAAGTCAGCAAAGACTGTAACCACAGGTAAAGACACATAGTAGTTCCTTACTGCTAAGATTTGCTCAATTGTATCTGTGAAGGTAGTTTGCCTTTATATCAGGTGATAATGCATTGCAGCAAGTGCTCAAATAAAGTCTGGGTATTAAATATAAATCCAGCCTATAAAGGCCATATTTAAATACATGTAATTTACTAAATTAACTTCTGCAGTCTGAGCAATTTGATGTCTCAATTTGCACAGAGTACCTAAAGCATAATGAACTTAATACTACTTGTCTAAACTGTTAGGCAACTAATAGAATTAAAAGTACCACTTTTGTAGGTGAAGTGAAATCAGTAGCAAAGTCAACCAGTTTATTCATTGCAAGAAACAAACAGGCACAATTCTCTTGACATAAATTAATGCAGTTTGACATTGTGGGAGACAAAGGTACTATCAGTGATTAGATGCTCATTACTTTGCTAGATTAATTTTTAAAGGAGTATTTAAAAAATATAACTGTAGTAAGGGTATTTTCAGTGAATTAAGCATGTACATGGCATAATCCAGTTAAAGTCTTATGCTATCAGTGATGACTAAACATACAGAAAGTTAATGTCATTTTTAATTAATGTTGTGTATGCTAAGTAGTGATAAAATACAAGTTAGATTACTGAAGGAGGCATTGTGCTAATCTGTTTCTAGGAGATCTTGTTTTAGGGTGTTTAGGGGTTACTTACATTTTGCTGTTGTCAGGAATTATGTTCTGTTGAAAGACTTTACAAGGAGCAGGTCTAGAATTAAGTAGAAACAAACCAGCATTCGTCTCTCTTCAGCCTCGCCTTTTAGGTGTTCCACTGTTCCTTTCTTACTCTATGTTCCCATATCTCTATTAGTAGGTGTATTTTGAAGCAGCATTGTAGTTCCTTCAAAGCAGCAGTTTAGTTCTTCATGCTGTACATTTCTCCAGCACTTTAGCTCTATATGAGATTCTTATTCCCGAAAGCATACCAAGGCTCTGTTTGATAATGGTATTTCAGTATAAAAAGTAACATCAAATGTTTTATCCAGTGTTGATGTTGATTCAGGAAGATGTATCACAGATTTTTTATGGTAAAAGATGATAAAATAATTTGTAACATAACCAATAGTAAAAACTCTCTAATGCAGGAAACCTTATTGTATTGTGGTGCTTATTTGGCATATTGCCCCCTGATGAATGGCAGGACATACACAACAACTTTAATGGACTTTGTGGGCCTTACAGGATGCAACCCTAGACAGAGTGTATTGCTCAGTTAATTGTTTACAGAACTTCATCCTCTGAAACTAGATGAGAAGTCTAATAGAACATAAATGGCTGTCATCTGGATAAAATTACTGGTTTAATCCTGATTGTCAGTTCATACCATGATTCAGTGCCTAGCAAAAGCAGCCTTTTTTGGGTAGTATTTTTAATGGGAGTGTTTAAACTTTGAACTTCCTTTGGACTGAAGCTCTTCTTAGAGCAAGTACTATACTTTGTAAATCAGCAAAACCATGCTTACCTCTACTTTTTGTGATAAGTGGCTAAATTGTGCATGCAAACGACGATCCAGCAGGCAAGCAAACACTTGTTCTCCTTTCCCTGAAGTAACTGCTTTACAAGTTTCTCTGTCTTCCCAAGTTCCTCTTTGCCCATCTTTCTGCTCACATGCAGTATCTTGCAGATGCACCTCTAAGGTAATCTGAGCATATCAATAACTATTGCATCTTGCTATAGTTCTTAGAACTGCTGATACCCAGTTCTCAGGACTGCTTCAAATCTGCATGGCTCCCTGGGTAACCCTAAGTTTATAATTGTGCATACTTATGTATATAGTCGTGTGTATACATGACTTTAAAAAAGCTGTACCTACTAACCTGGAAAACATCTTTTATTGAATGGCAATTTAGTTATCACAGCCCTGTGTAGTAATTGTTGGGTAATAATAGTATATATAGTAGTATATATATATTACTGGGAAAGGTTCAGTCAATTGCTGGTGATGTGGTAATGAGGTTTTATTGTATTATATAGTTACAGTTATTTAGATCTTTCTTCCCATTGCAATTGTAACTGGGATACAACAAAGCTGGAACATTTCATAAATGTAGGAAGGCAATGCCATAATTGGACACATCTCATCTCAGTAGCTATAAAAATAATTAATAAATGCATGTTCTTAACCAGCTTGTGATATATTCTTTTGTTGTTTGATTTCCAAAGGACCCGGGAATACTAAGGTGGCAAAATCTACAGCAGTGCCTCCAGGACCTCCAGTGTATTTGGATCTGGTGTACATTCCTAACCACAGCAATAGCAAGAACGTTGATGTTGAGTTTTTCAAGAGGGTGAGGTCATCCTACTACGTGGTGAGCGGGAATGATTCTGCAGCTGAGGAGCCAAGCAGGGCTGTTCTGGACTCCCTGCTGGAGGGCAAGGCACAGTGGGAGAGTAACATGCAGGTAGGCTCTTCATTTCTCTCTCTACCTGGAAATTTAACCTTCTCTGGGAAGCAACTACGGGAAGCCAAAGCACCTCTGGAGTAGGAGGACAGCTGCCCAGGAGTGGGGTGCTCAGGCTGGGCACCTTGTTTCACTGATGATGTGAGAGGACACTTGGGAGTTTCACAGAGCTCCACTGCACTCATCTAGTCCTCGTTTTCTGGCCCATCTGACCTGTTCCTGCCGAATAAAGCAGCTGAGAGCTGGTTTGCAGGGCCATTTGGATCTTTCATCTTCCTATGATACCATATATAATCAAAGTCTGGCAATGTTGCAGTTTGTAAGTAGGAAAGAAAAGTTAACGTTTCATGATTTGTGTGATAATCACGTACAAACTCCATGTGCCTTTCCACTGTGATCAGCCAGTAAGCAAAATATGCAGGCACAATCTGAAGAGCTGTCAGTGCATGTCAGCACTTTACAAAACCAAGGTTTTATTTTGATAAATTACTTCTTTGCAGTTATTTTACATTACCTTCGAGTTTATTTATTTCTTCTTATTCAGACATACGTTCAAGTATTTATTGCTTAAAGACCCAGTCTGTTCAAAAGGGAAACATATGTTGGCTGGGGTTTCTTGTAAAGGTGTTTCAGTTATCAGCTGTTTCTGTTGTCTGTTCTTCAGGACTTTCTTGTTTTGTGTTGCAGGTGACCCTGATACCAACCCACGACTCAGAAGTGATGAGGGAGTGGTACCAAGAGACCCATGAGAAACAGCAGGACCTCAACATCATGGTTTTGGCTAGCAGCAGCACCGTTGTTATGCAAGATGAATCTTTTCCTGCATGCAAGATTGAATTGTAAGAACGAGACTACGCATCACAAGATCAAACTTTGTTTCCAGAAATTCTTCAGTTTGAAAACACCTTTTCTAAAAATTCAACCCATCTATTTCAACTGCTGAACTATATACCTGCCAAATGCTATACTGTGTCATGGTGATGCAAGTCACTAATATTTTTAAGTCTTTGCTGATTGCTAAGGGAATTAACAGCATTCCCATAGTAGGTTTCAAATTACTGCAAAAAAAGTATAAATCCAGTTTGATCTCCTCTGAACGTTTGGAAACCATGTACTAGCAGCCCTGACTTCTGCCAGGGGGAAGCATTTGCCCTCTAAAGAAACTCAGAGAGAAAAAGAAAGAGAGAGGTAGGAGGAGAAACTAATAAATAATTAGATCTGCATTATTCTCATGGCAATAGATGTATCGCTTACTGTAGTCTGCTTATGCTCTCACACTAAAATGAACTTTTAAACTTGTATCAATCTGAGCTATTGCAAGGGGATACTTTTTATACAGAATTTAGGTAGCTGGAAAATAAAAAGAAACAGAATGTGTTTAGGAAGGGACTTATAACCAGTACTTACGTCCAACAGTTTTCCACTTTAATTTGAGCTCTGCATACTGACATACCATAACAATCATAGGCCAAATATGCACGTAGTCTGCACCCAACCCAGAAGTCTAAAAACTTTCTTTCAACATGCAGAATTGTTGGTCTAAGGCATGCTCCCAGTGAAAGGCCACTCATTCCAGCCAGAACTGACCAGTCCACATGCTTGAACACCCATGTCCACTGTCAATTAAATGAAGCAAAATACCAAAGCGGTTGGAAGTACACTCAGTAGACAATTTGCCTTAGAAAGTGATGTGAATGTACAAAGAAACTTGATGCACTTATTTTTTAATGTCGAGACAGCAAATTTATAAAACATCTGTGCAGGATCATAGTTACACCAGTAAAGAAGTATGAGTGTGCAAGTGTGGTACTAGAAACCTGTCTGACTGGTCAAACAGCTTGGTGCTATGAATTACATATGTGAGCTATGTGAACACTTCACTAATGCACCTGGACAGTTCAACAAGGCAAGATGAGAATTTTCTTGGAAGTTTCTTTTGTACTGTGAAAATGAGATTGAAGTGGTGTCCAGTATCAGAGTTACAAAACTTAGTGAAACATTCAGAGTGATAAAAAAGATTACCTGTGAGCCTGTACAGTATTCAGCCTTCCTTTGTCTTACCTTATTTTTTTGTTTAATTTAAGAGTGAATATGGGAATAAATGTATAGAAACCTTTCTTCTAATGTTGTGTGAACTTTTCATAGACAAACTTTTAACAAATGTTTTCGTTTATAGGAACATGCAAAGAAAAATTTTTCAGGTGGCCATTTTTTAAATAGTTTTGTAAGGTAACTAATCAATGTTGCTTAAGGTTCTAGTGAGAAGGGATATTGAGCTAAAATTTATTAGAAATAGTCCACTGCCAATACCTTTTGGGGGGTAGAGTGTGGAAAGGCATCCTGGTAGTAAAATTAATCTGTTGATGATGACAGAAAATAAGATTTGAAAAGCTGATTGCCTGATACGTAAAAGACTGTAACCTACATTCTCAACCCTCACAAGATCTTGAAAAAAAGATAGAATAAGCAATAAGCTAAAGTCACCCTTCCCTTCCCTTCCCTTCCCTTCCCTTCCCTTCCCTTCCCTTCCCTTCCCTTCCCTNTTTCCCCCTTTTCCCTACTCTCCCTTTCCCCCTTTCCCCTACCCTCCCTTGCCCTTCACTTTCTTTACTCTTCTATTACTCATCCTCTTCCTTTCCTCCTCCCTTCCTTGCCTCTTTTTTCCTTCTACTCTTCCTTTCACTTCCTCCTTCCTCTCCTCCCTTCTTTCCTTCACTAGCATCCCTGTTCTGTGATTCAAGACAATTAGGATTTTTTTAGTCTTAGAAATTCTATGCCTATACAAAAAAGCAGTGCTACATTGTATAAGGTTTGCAAATCTGAATTTAAAGAAGGTGTAAAGGCCTCCAGAATCGAGATATGTTCTGGTTTGTATGATTCACCATTATGCCTGGTATTAAGTTTCACAATATGACCTCACTTTATTTTCTTTACTTATAATTTATTTCAATTTTACATTGTTAGGATATTTTTGTTTAATAGGTATATGTTTGCACTCCTGATTTTTATGAGGGTTTTTTTATACTGCTCTGGGGTCCTTTAAATATGGGCTCCTGAGGCCCATTTAATGCTGTGAATTACTGTTTGTCAGTTGTTGGGGGTTTTGGTTTATTTTTAATGTCTTCTCTGTTTTTGTTTTGTTTTGTTCTGGTTTTTTAGGTATCTCTAGCAATGCTGTTTTATTTTTTGCTATATCTTCTAGATCGTTAAGAATAACTCAGAATGACTATGGCACAAAAGGCAGATGGAAATGTACTGTGGAAACAAGCATGTTTGCTGGCTCAAAATCATTCACTTAAAATTGCTTTTGTAATACATAGCCTATAAAAGGCAAAATGCTTAGCAGAATAGTTCTATTTATACAATTCTTTCTGCTTTGTCTACTTTCTTAAGTAGGTCAATATCAAACTTCTTTGAGTGTATAGGAACAGATTTTCTGATGATATCTGAAATGGTTTTTATCTCTGCTTTGGTAAAAAAAAAAAATCTGTTTTAACTACAGCAGTGGTCCTGAGACTAATCTCACTTATGCCACTTACTCCTGTGAATCAGGAGAAATTTCACTATAGTCAGGGAAGTTACTGTCATTTGATCCTACTGTAAATTAAATTGGAATCAAGCCTTAAGTCTCCCCAAGCAAGGTTGTGATGGCTCAAGCATTTGTTTTACTTTAAATAATAACAATAATTTGACAGTTACAGCAGATCTTAAAACATACATTCATTTTGTTGCTGCTACAATAATATTAAACATGGTCTGGCTAGTCTGAGGTATTGTAATGCCTGTTCCATCCATTCCCTTTCAAAAGGCAACAGTGCCTGGGTGCAACACAAAGATGAACTCCTCCATTTGCTCCTCTTGCCCTTAATGTCTTTCCTGCCTGTGGAACTAATCTAACTGTGCTAGTCCCAGTACTACACAATTAGCTTAGTGTAACAGTCATCAAAATGTACTGTGTACATTAATGATGAGTGCTGTTGATCAGCATAGATTTTTAGGAGCATGGTTTGCTATTGATTACTCCAATTATAAAGATTCAATATGAGTGTAAAGGACACTCTATTTAAATGATGGTAATTAACCCATTATAGCATTCCCAGTCATGATCTTTATGCTATTACTATACTGTTTCATATAGATCAATGAAGACTAAACTTTGGGGATCCCACCACACTCCTGAACTTGAATAGGGTTTCTCTTGCATGCCTCTTCAAAGTCCTGTGGTGGGCCTGACTTCATTGACTTCTATTTTCACTTCATAGACTTCATCTTTCATAGAAATCACTTTGATTTTTTTTCCCTTTACATACTGTGGTGAATGGAGATAACTGTGTATATGAATGTGCTTTTTTAATTGTCTACAATAGCTTATGCGTTTTAGGAGAGTTCCAGTACTCATTTACTAAGATTTAATCAATTTCTTAATTGAATTTTCAATCTTTCCCACCATAAGCAAGTCAGCTCCAAAGAGCACTTACTGTGCATTTGGGAGATTTCTGTCATATGCTTCTCTTTGTTCATCTGTCGCCAGAGGTTCTTGCTCAGTAATGATGTTTTGAGAAAATAGTAATTTTGTTGGTCTGGACTTATTAGAAAAGGCAAAAGTATAATGTTTACACTTGGAAGAAACTGTAAGCTTTCATCTTTTCACTTAATTGAACAAACCATTAAGAGCAACTAGGGATAAGCATTTCTTAGAATGCAATTATATTATTCACCTGGTTTTAAAATGTTTACTATTTAAAATAAAATAAGAAAACAAGTCTGTTCGTTGTGACTTTACAAAAAAAAAATTAAAAAATTAAGTAATTAAATAAAACAATGGCATAAAAATACAGAAAAAAAAGAAAAAAAACAGCTTCTCCGCACTAGACTAGCTAGGAGCTCCAAATGGCAGGAGCTACCTCTTCAAGACTGGGCTGTAATCACAACCATAAAAAAGGAAATCTGAAATACGCTTTCACACATTTGCATGCAGCCGTTATCTTCCAAACTATGGAAAGAAACAGTCTTGTTGCTGGCTTGAGAAGCACCTCACACACCTCCTCTCTTGTTCTGAATGGTGTTTGTGTCAGTCTGCAGCTGTGTATGGTATTATGTCTTATAATCCTGCATCACTTCTATTCTATCCAGTCATATCTAATGTAGAAAAATAGTTTCCAGTGAAAGTAATATGTAGTGCTTTTATGATATTTGTGTGCAATATCCCCTCTTCCATTGAGGATATTTGATGTAAAGGATAAAAACTCAGTTCCACAATAAAATACAAAAGTGGCAAAGTGGTGTTGAAATGTTTCTTGTCTTTGTGTATCTATGTATTTTTAAGTTTCCCCTTTCCTTCAGTCAGAGTTACCTAGTGCATATTTTTTTTTTTCTCAAAAGATCAGTGGTTATTTATATGCTAGGTAAGAACCAATCTGGAAAATGAATGTGGAAGATTACTCTTATCTCTTGAGGTGTAAAACATTACCATGATGTACCATGACTTGGCTTCTTTTTTTGTTCTCATTTTTGTATCCCTCAGCAGTATAAGAAAATACCTCATTTTCAGTAAGTACTGTAAGTTCCAGGGGCTGTGTTGGAGCTGATGCCAAATAAAGTTGCACCAAACTTTGAGCCCACCCTGGTCTGGAAAAGAGGTCTTTTCCAAAGCTGTTGAAGTTTTAACAGGAGTGCGCAGCTTGTCTCCAGTGGAGATGGACCCTTCCTGATAGCCACTACCCAGTAATCCTGGTGAAAGGGGACAGCACTTGTGAAAGTTGGACACACAGTTTCGTTTTTTACTATATAAACAACAGATTTTACTTCTAGTGCTGGTAAAGGAATGCTCTAATGTCAGGCTTCCTGCCTTCGTCGTTTTGCTTGCCACTGTGATGCCTGCTGTGGTGAAGTGCAATGGTCAATTCCTAAGTTTTTAGCTCAGAGATATAGTAATGACATGAAAGCAGGTAAGGCTGGGTCAGTGAGGAGCAAGGGGTGCTCGCTCTCAGGACACACAGTGGCCCTGTGGGATTTCCTTCAGCCTCAGACAGCAGTCTTTTTTGTGGACCCCTATCTGCCTCCAGTGTCTAAGTGCTCATTAGTTACATCTAATGACATTAATAAGAAATACTGTGCTTCGCTTGAATTGGGCTGAGCGTGGTGAAGAAAAATGAAGACCAGCTGAGAGGAGTCAGTTGCTGCAAATCTTATATATCAGTTACAGTCCTCCATATGCCTATGCCACATTTTTTTGAGCTGTTGAGGTAAAGTAGTCTGATGCCACCTAAAATATATTTAAATAATTGTCCAAATAGACCAGGCTGGGCTTCAACCCCAACTATACATCTGCAGTTGTTTTGGATTTGCACAGGTGGCACCACCCATGGAATGTGTGGATAGGTACAGGCCAGCCTGGTCTGTAGCATTTGGCTTGCTGCTTCCAAATGTAAGATCCTTTCTTCAGTACAGTTGCTGAGGTTTATTTCCATTAGTGTTGTTAATGAACAAATTCCATCAGCTTATAAAATATTTCAAATGGCATGGGAAAATTACACCCCCACAGATCTTTTCAGTCTGTCTAAAATGAGGACTCTGTCTTGCAGCATCCTAGACAAGTGCAATACTGATCTCTAGTGTTTTTGGCCGGGAGGAAATTGCAGCTTTTCATTGTTCCTAGAACAGGGTGAAGAGAGAAGTCCAGGGGTCTCTTGCCATGCTGGCACTTCATAGATCTAGTTCGTTCCCAGCACTGCAGCAGAACTCCTTGGCTTCCTAGAGGGTGTCTCTGGGCTCACAGTAGTTCCACTACCTGAGCATTGCATGTGTCCTTCTGTCAGCAAACAGTTTTTGACCACTGCCTACTGCTGTGGTCCCTGCTTTCCTCGCCCACAGACACGCCAGTCCACTTTAGCAAGTTCAGCCCCAAACCAACAGAGACTGAGTAAATGCTGAGTGCCCTCAGCCCAGGAGGGGATTTGCTAGTTTTGACTGCAGACTGCATCATATCCACAAAAAATTAAATACTGAGAACTAAAGAACTAAATCAGCAGGTGTAGCAGCCTGCACGAGCTCCATTTGCTGGTTCTCACAGATCCTTACCACTTGATGTAGCTCTGTCTCTGCATTTCCACCATTACCAGCTGGCAAGGCAGGAGTGGAGGCTGGCTGTGTGCATCTCCTGCCAGCTTCACTGCCAAAACAATTGCAACCAACATCATCTGCACACCATACTGCAGCTCAGCCCATCACCTGTGCTTCTCAATTACACCCAGAAGGTGAGTGAAATAGGTGGAACTTATATTCTTATATGAACAAAGCTAAGTACACATAACAATGTCTTTATACACTGAGTGTACACCCTGTTAAGGTCTAGAAACTAATTTTGACTGAGCTTTTACAAACCTCATGTTACCTTGTCCCAGCTGCATTACTTCCTTAGAGAGCTGAAGGTAAAATGAACCAATACTTAATATGAACCCCCCAGAATGCAAGCCAGTATTTCCAGGAAGACTTTACAATGTACATGTATTTTTTCATATACCTATATGTATATATATATATATAATAAGTGTAGTTATAGCAGCAGTGACTATGTGTAAGAACCAGAATAGTCCTGACATTTTCTTTCCCAATTCATTTAAGGGAGAAATTGTAATGATTTTGAATAAACAAACTTTACTAAAAGCTGAAGTTTGTAGTGATAATCTAATGTGCATCTCAATGAGGGTCTAATGCTATTCCTACACCTGGGGCACCTGCAATTTTGAATGCATTGAGTGGAAAGATTTAAGAGCAGCAGCAGGCTTACTAGTATGCAACTGAGAGCTGAGTTCAGTGGCAATTTGATGATTACTGAAAGATGCATGTATTTCCACAGGGAGATTGACCCAGAACAGATGGCACCGTTTTCTTAAATTACTCTTGAATTAATGTTTTATCACTAATTCTTGACCTGTATTTCACTCTCCACAGTTTTATTTAGGAAAAGTCACTGTCCCAAGTTCAGTTTGTTTGCCACTTACATAACAGTAGTTCCTCTCCTACAACAGAAGCTCTTTGTCCTCATCTCAACATTTCGTATCATTAAATTTCTGGGCAGGTCAATTTAACTTAAACTTACTTGAATTTACCTTAAACTTACTTGCCACAAATGTGCTCAAATACTCACTAGAAAGATATTTTGTAAGGTTCAATTGTAGTTTTGAAGGCAAAACCACCTGCAGTACTTGCAAAATTGAATGCTGTTTCATGGATCACATCTTGCATCCTTTGAAGTACAGAGTGCAATTCTCTTGTCGCTGTGATGCCAGCTACCCTGGGGGTGGCAGGACATTTGATAGCATGTCCCACAGCTGTCTGCTGCCTATCACAGCTGCACAGGGATGGTTGCTCACGTCCAACACATCCTTGCACCAGCCCATTCTCATCTGTAACTGGGTAGGTCATCATCCTGGTCCCATAGTTTTATGGGAACCAGAGAGCCCTGGGACAAGCAGGCAAGCAGCTGGGACAGGCCACTGGGGGAATGAGCAGGTGCTTGAGGCTGTGTGTAGGACATAGTGTCTGACTAGGTCTGAAAACCTCTAGCAGCTTATCTTGGCAAGGTCGGGTGTTACCATAAATAGGACCCACCTGTGCAAGGCTTCAGGCAATGTTTATTTGAGCTCCAAAGGAATAAATATGTAATTTTCCTCTTGTGAATAATGGATAATGACCTTCAGTGCTTTGCTGGAAGTGTTCTGTTAGTGACACTTGAGGGAGGATTGGTTATGTATTTGCTTGCTTAATCAGCAGCATATTTGGTGTCTCATGGGTTTCAATTGGGTAAGCTGCTTTTTGAATTAACAGGAAGAGGTTTAACCTTTTAAATGCTTTGTTTTTTTCCTTAACTGTAGCTGATTTTATGCCAACATACCAATCAGGCTTTGTGCTTGTACTGGTTTCTGTTTCTTTTGGCTAGCATTGTTGGGAGAAGGGTCTCTCCTACATCTAGGGAAGCAAAGGAGAGCTGCCAACACTGCCTAGCATGTGCAATGCTGTCCCATAAGCAGCCAGATCCTATTTGGGCTGCTGGACACCTTGTTAGAATGCACAGCTCAATCACTGTGCATGCAAATGTATTGCTTTTAGCATTGGGAGTTTTTCCTCTGCTTTTAGTTATACAGACACCAGTAGGGAAATTATTCAAAATCTTTCATGAGAAAATGAGAACGATGTATTCTTGTGATTTAGAAATACTTAACAAGGCAGAACCTGCAATAGCTTTAATCCAAATCACAGCTGTAGCACCAGCCAAATGATGCGATTGAACACTTAAGGAGAGGTGATCCAAAAAAGGGAGATAGTGTTACTACCAAGTAAACATTTTTGCCTCTCTCCTCCTGGAAATATTTTTCAAGAGCCATCCACACAGAAAAAGGTCTAGGCAGGTTTCTGAAATAGTTCAGCAAGAAGCAGCAACATTTCAAAAAGCCTGAGAGGCTCCTAGTATGGAAGTGTTCATTAAGTTGTGATCTTACATCAAATGAGTACCAGGGTGCAGGACTCAATGAACACAGCAGCTTTTTTTTATGTTTGTAGAATACCCAAGTTTTATTTTGCTTTGTTTTGGTTTTTATATGCATATACACACACATCCATGTTCTTCCCTTAGCACCACAGCGCAGATTTAAGCAGCAGACAATCAAAAACTGCTGTATGACTTCTCTGTCCTGCTTCTACATGCAGTTGGCTGCATCACAGTGGGTGATGGCTATCACAGGAGTGCACACAAAGCCATGGCTATCTGGACAGAAAGCCTTTTGACCAGCTGGGGCCCCACTTCACTCCTCGGTGTTGCTATGAGTATTCTTCAAACTTCTTTTTAAAAGTAATTCAGAAAGCAGCTCAAGAACAGGCTCTGTGTGCAACATGATTTATGCAAGGGGGTGAACAGTCAAGTCTAAAGTCTGTTGGAGTGAGAGTAAGAGATACAGGGAAGACAACCTAATTTATCTGATATTCTTTTATATTTTGTTTCTGGTGCACAGGCACCCTCTGTGATTCCTTTAGGAAGATGAGTGTGTGCCTGAACAGCATTGGTTTGTGTATTACTTCACCTCACAAATTGTCTATTTCATTCTTGACATTGCTGAGAGATAGCAGATAGGACAGCACAGAACACTGCACTCCCTCAAGTTTCAGCTGCTAATTCATGTTTCCAACCACCTGAGACTCTGAGGAGCCAGGGGGCCCCAAACCTCAGGATGCCCCAGTGCTTGGTACTTGGGCTTCTTGCTGTGTGCAGAGCTGGGAGTCTGCAGTCTGAGACTGCAGTCTGAGATGGAGGTGCAGCACAGAGTCAGCCTCCTTGGAAGAAATAAAGTACATGATACACAAAAGGAACTCGAAGGGGGATGAAAAATGGCGTCAAAGGATAAGTCTCCACGGGGATTGTTGGAGAATTCAAGAGGGTGCAGGTAGGATTGTGGGAAATGTGAGGATTTGCTATGTGAGAAAACACTGATACAGCAGCTGGTTGCTCTTGAGGGAGGCAGTGGTGAGACCTCAGGTGGTCAGAAGGTGCCAGCTAGTGGACCATGGAGAAATACAAGGATGGAACGTGATGAGGGAAGAGGAGCCCTGGTGTTAAGCAGGCCCAGCTGGTGAAGTGTCAAAAGTGGTTTCTCATTCAGGGTATCAAGGGGACACATAAGAATGGGCCTGGCATAACTTTTGGATCCTTATGTCACAAATGCTCTGGACCCTTTGCAGCTGCGTTTGGTGTCCACCTCACCCCAGGAACCTGCTTTGCTGACTACAAAGCATTTGGCAGGGAAACACACCCAGCCTCCACCCCCCACCTCCCAGGTGTAGAGGGGGATTTTGGAGAAGATCCAAGCAAAGGCAGAGAAACATTGAATCTGCTCTGCTTAAATTCAGGCTTTGGGCTGGACTCAAAGCATTCAAACCCACAGTGCCTGGAGTAACACAAGGATGCAAGCCGTAAGATTCATTATTGGGCCACTCAGCTTAGAGAAGGATTTTTTTTTGTTTTCTCCTGTTTCTGTAATAGTCAAGTCTCAGTTTTGGTAAGGGGGGGTTAGTTGTGGGGAAAGTGAAGTGTGTTCTGTGAGAGAGTGATGGGAGGTGGAGGTGCCAGCTGGCAGCTTGCTGGAGTTCAATTAGCATTAGCAGCCAGCCATGTCTAACAGGCAGGGTGAGGGACTGGGGGCCAGAAACAGGCTCCTTGTGCTGCCAAGAAACAGATATTAACAAGAAACAAGGAAAAATGTGGAAGTGCCTGTTGCTGCCTAGCCAATGTCTCCCAAGCAATAGGATCAGCAGCTGCAGTGGCTGGAGGACATGTGTCAGCAAGGAAAGTTTTAGAACTGCGGTGGTGTAGAGGTGGTTTCTGTATAAAGAAGCTGAGAAAATAATCAGGATTCAGGACTATGAACCGTGGGAGGTACAACCCATGCTCCAAAACGCAGAACTGAAACATGTGCTTGGGAAGGGACACTGGTCTCCTGTGGCTGGACTCGGAGCGATGACCTCTTTAAAGCCATCAGATTTAAGGAAATCGCTCCTAGGTGTGTGTTTAGCCTCTGAATCTCACATAAGGCTCCTTGTTATCAGAGAGTGGAAAAAGACTTAAGAAGACTTGAGGCAAGTTGCCCAGGCAATTCCACTGCTGGTTTGTTAGGCCAAGCCACAAATTTATCCACTTACCTGGAACCAGAACTCTCTTAATGCAGCATGGGAGTGAGGAGGCCTTGGGTGTGAAAGAGCCATCCTGGCTCTGAGTGTTTGCTGGGAATAATAAAGTTATTTGGTGTATGCATGTAAGGTGTTTTCCTATACTTAAGTTCACCTAACAGATCTGCAGAGTGTTCTCACTGATCAACAGTGAGTTTGTGATGTTGAGTTTTATCACTCTCAGACTAGATAGGTGAATGGTAGAACTGGAAATCTTTATCAGACCCTGCAGTACAGCACGGTGAGAGAAAACCGTCTATCTCTTTGGTCTAACAAACTGCAAGAGAGCAGGGCTGTAACTCCAATCTCCTTTATTTCAAGGAGCCAAGAGCTGCATAAAGTCACTGGCTGCAGCTGATGAGATTCAGTGGTGACAGGGAATGTAAGCAGGAATGGATGCTGAACCCCCCCAAAGCACTGTGGTCCCTTTCTTCCTTGCTGTTTCCTTGTGCTCTGTGTGAACAGCTGCATTGTTTTACCAGTCTGAAGAATGAAGCATGGGACTGTGTACACAGCTGAGACAAGAGAGGAATTAGGTCAAAAATCCCATGAAACAGCACCCAGAGTATAAAAGAAAACTGCACCACAGTATAAGGCTTCTCAGTGCATGAAGGTGAAGTGATCATGCATATTTCTCTGCTGACTCTAAAAACAGCAGAGCAGAATTAGTAAAGTCAGAAATTTTTAACATCCTTACAAGGAAGCCACAACTGAGTGCATGTACAAGTGCTAACTAGCTAAGCTGAAACTTAAAAAGCAGTCTAAAGTTAGGCTTTCAGCTCCATGTAGCCTGAATTTTTCAAATGGGTTGGGAAAAAAAAAAATTCAATATATGCTAATCCTCTTAGTCTCTTAAGTTCAGAGTAGCCAAGGCACTCTTTCCTGTGAGAAAGCCCAACTGAAACAACTTGTTTGAGATCCTTCCCTCTTCTTTTGTTCCTTCCACCCCCTGCACCTTTCATTACAGGCAAACTGCTTCTCATGCCTTTATTTGTGTTGTCTCCATCCCACCCTCTGCCTGTCTGACAGTAGAATGAAAATGTATCTTATACAAAATAAAGATTTCTAAACCACATATAACTCTACTTCAGGAAACAGGCAAAATGGGAAAAGTTTAATTTGCATGCATCAGTCACATACAGTCACATCTGCAGCATGATTGAAGTGAAATACTAATAATGATGATGACATCAGCTCGCTGATAGAGGAATGCACACCACGACGGCAGTCTGAGTTCCAGTACTAAGCCGATGCTTTTGCTAGCTTCCTAGCTTCCATTTCCTGCCTAGCCTTTTCTCTTGACTCTCTCTCTCTCTCAATGAGATGTGCTTGTTCTTCCTCCCACTGCTTTAGCTTCTGCTCGTGTTTTGCAATATCTTCCACTTCACATCCTGGCAGCTTTTCCTTGACAAGCTGGGTGGTCAGGGTTAACAGGCTTTCAGATTCAACCTTGCCAAGTGAATGCAGCTTAGAGCACAGCTCCTGTCATAAAAAGGGATTTAGAGGGTATTGAGAAGGAGAGAGAACATCAGTCAAAAGACCATCAGTCACAAAATACTTCCTTATAACAACCAACAGATTGCTGTTAGAAACTAACTGTTAGTTGAGCTATACAGGACACATAACTATTTCATCCCAGCAAAGTGTTTTGACTGTGATAGTTGGTTACCATTTCTTGAAATGCTAAGCTCTAGAATATTATTTTTTAAGAAACAAAATTTAAACAATCAAGTTTCATTTTCATTAACAATTAAGATTATTTTAATTGTTCAAATATCAGTTAAATGGTATTACTGATGATCACTAATGATCATTAAAGATGAGCTGACCAGTCAACACAATCTTACCTCAAAACCTATATAACAATTTACTTCCCACTGCCTACATTAGCAGTCCTCTCAGCAGATGCACATAATTTTAAATACTCTCAATAAAGTAATTCCCATGATTTTTCTTCCCAACAGTTGCTGTTGGGAAGATCTGAGGCTCGACTAGGCTTACACAGAATGTACAACAGCACTAAAGCAGGGGATATTTTTTTCAGTGGTATGGTACCCTGAATCCAAGAGTAGAGCTTCAGTGAGAAACTGTAGCATTTGTTTCTTGAGCTTTACCTCTCTAGATTTTATGCTGCATAAAAATGTTGATTTACTTAAGATGATGAATCATCCAGTGATACTATTTCTGTCTTTCTGGAACCGACAGCCTGATGGCTCACTAACAAGTCTCATTAATTGCCTTAAAAGTGCAGGTACACACCCAAGGGGGAGTCCACTAGGGGAGAAAAATTACATGGCACTGGCAGATCCTTTATCCCTCGCTCACTCATTAAGTAGCAATGCATTTTGCTGAATGTTCTTTTAAATAAAACATTTTACTGAGTCCAGCACTTGCAGAAATGTCTATTGAGTACATGTCCTAAAGGAAGGCACATGCTTCTTTCTGGAGTCCTCTGAAAAAAGCCTACTGTTTTGCATTGCAGGATGATGGAAAGATGTGGGGATCATTCACCTCCAAATAAAATGGCAATTCTGGGGCCACGCAAACATCCAGACTTTTACTTCCAGCGATCACTGAAAGCTCACATGCTGTGCTGCTACAGCACAATGTTCCTCTTACCCCCAAGCTCATGCTGGCAATAATCTGTGACAGCACTGCTGCTCAGCTTCTGTCTCAAGGCTCTGCCTGGCTGATACACAGGAAGCTACGATGTCCCCTCTGAGACCTCTCCACTTCTCTGCCTTAGCCAATACAACTGCTGGCTTTGTTTTGTCAGATCTGTGGATGTTTGAACTGGACAGAGAAGATTAAAGACTAAAATGCTAGGGATGCGGGTCTGAGGGGCTTGAAAATTTTTCTCTCTTTTTTGATTTTATAATAAAAAATGAAAACAAAACTAATGGTTTTGAAGCCATTTGACTAAAACCAATCTCAACGTTCAGGTGTATTATCTCAATTTTGTTTCAGATGTCAGTAAGTATACAATGCATCAGTGAGGAACATGAAGAGACCATACAGGATGGGTCTGGGAAAGGAAGCTGACAACTATACTCAAGTTTACAGGTTAGATACTCAGTTGAAACACAACTGGTTTAGGTCCTTCAGACTCTCCTTACTAACCAGTAAGAAGGATGTACTGAAAAAGGGGTTTATGTGCTGAACCTAAGCAGTATGAAATTGAATGAGAGAAAAACAACACACTGGAAATTAGCAAGACTTCTCTCCTGAACCATTACTGGTACCACTGAACTCCTGGAATCCTGCTCTGCTGTGATACGTTAGTGAAATTACTTTAGGAAAGCAGCAGGTTCTGTGACTTGCAGGTAACAAAAGGGCACATTCCTAAGTTGCTAAGAAATTTATTTTTACAAGCAGTCTCCAGGGCTCTGCAGGCAGACAGTTAAGAGATGGAACACTGCTTTTAGGGAGGGTGTTCCCAGCATTTATGTGATGAAATGCTTGTCCACTGATCACTGACGCAGATGGAAGGAAATGCCTGAGAAACATTGTACTGAGTATCAGGCCTCAGCATATGGGATCTAAAAACAATTAATTACAACACAAATGACAGTATCAGACCAAGAGTCAAAACTACAGCTCTAAAAGCTTTATCTGGAAAGAGCCAAATGCCCCTAAGTCCTGTTTGTTTTATTAGAAGTGAAGGACATGCTGCCTCTCACATCATATCTGTTAGGCTGCTGCAGCTTTTTCAGGTACTTCCACAAATGGTATTCTGAAGGCTGGTATTGAACATGGAGTCCAAGTCTGTGCATAAAAGCCATAAGGAAAAAGCTACAGTTCTAGACAGAAACCCCATGTCTGGAGCTAATCCACATGCTCTTTCCCTCACTTCCAGGTGTATGAGAATCACGCAAGCAGGAGACCTAAGTAGTAACTGGTTTTGAGCTCAAGGATAAAGACTGGAAGTGCAGGCTAGTGCAGGTCTGAACAAAGCACAACCCAAGTGTTTTTAGCAGCAGAAGTGCAAATTCTGTGTTGGGGTTACATTGCATGAGAGGAAGTTAATGTGTGCTGGGACAGCCAGGGTGAATGCCAACACCACCAGGTTGCTTCAGAGCTGCCACCATTCCTCAGACTTGTATGGACTTCCAGTCCTGTGAATTATGCTGGAAGGCGTCCAGAGATTCAACTCAGAACACTGGCTGGTGCTGGCCAAATGGATTTGAGTTGGAATCTGAGAGCTCCTTCAGGTTCAGCTGACGCAGATGGAGAGCTCCTTTCCTCATCCAGACAACCAGAAATTGTGGCTTATTTACATACACATTATGGTTGGATGCCTAGTCTTACATTGAGACTTTTCTGGTGAGAGCTTTAGAGCTCAGCATCGGGACCGCAGTTTGTCTGCTCAAGTCAAGGCAACCACTGCCATACCAGGGAATGCCAGAACTGGAGTTAATTATGGAACTTGTGGAGGGTTGAGCTGAGAAAAAAACTATTCTGTTGGCACTGTTTTGTTCCCAGTTTGACACTACAGATGATGATAAGTTGTGAGAGTGTGCTGATCTGCCTGAGGGCAGATGCCTCAGAGGGATCTGGGCAGGCTGGAATGATGAGCTGAGGTCAATCGCATGAGATTCAATGAGGTCAAGCATCAGGTGCTGCACTTGGGTCACAACAGCCCCATCCATTGCTACAGGCTTGGAGAAGAGTGGCCAGAAAGCTGCCAGGAAGAAAAGGACTTGGGGGTGCTGGTCAACAGCTGGCTGAATATGATCCAGCAGTGTGCCCAGATGGAAAGGCCACCAGCATCCTGGCTTGTGTCAGGAATAGCGTGGGCAGAAGGAGAAGGGATTGTGCCTCTGAACTCAGCACTGGCAAGGCCACATTTCAAGTACTGTGTTCTGGGTTTCTCACTACAAGGACACTGAGGTGCTGAAGCAAGTCCAGAGGAGAGCAATAAAGCTGGTGGAGGATCTAAAGCATAAGTCTTACAAGGAGCAGCTGGAGGAACTGGAGCTGCTTAGCCTAGAGGAAAGGAGACTGAGGGCAGACCTTATCGTTCGTTACCACTACCTGAAAGGAGGAGGTAGCAGGCATGAGGGTTGGTCTCCTGTTCCAAGTAACAAGCAAGAGGACATGAGAAAATGGAGTAAAGTTGTACCAGGGAGTTTAGATCAAATGTTAGAAGAAACTTCTTCGCTGGAACAGATTGCCCAGAGGAGTGGTTGAATCACCATCACTGGAGGTGTTCAAAAGACATAGAAATGTGATGCCTGGGTACAGGGTTTAAGCACTAGACTTGGCAGAGTTAGGTTATAGTCAGTCTAGATGATCTCAAAGGTCTCTCCCAACAGTGACAATTCTGTTACTCTGCAATTCTGTGATTTAGACCTTATTTTGAGCACTCTGCATGACTTTCTGCAAAGCCAGATAGCAGACAGACAATGACACAAAAATGTTGTACTTACTCCTTGAAAGGGCAGCTGTGTTTACCTAGTTCACTGTAATACATTCAGGCATTTATTACCACATGCTGAGCACTCACTGATCACAAAAAAACTTTAAAAAGTTCTAAGTTTAAGCACTATAGATTAGTGGCAAATAATTTAGGTGAATAAAAATTAAAGAAAGGAGAAGTGAGTCTATGTAAGATGAAATCATATGATACAAACCTTTTAACTTCTGAAATTTCTTAGTAACAACTGTCCAAGGTCATGACAGCAACAATGGAAACTGATGGCCTACAGAATGAGTACTGCTCTTGAAACTATAAGCCAGACTAGTTTTAACCTGGGGTATTTAATTTTTACCACAGCACAAATCAGAGACGGTAAAATAAAATGATCCCATTAAATAGCTATGAGATGATCAAATTAAAAGCACTCATTATGGAGCTGTGCCCTAATGAACAACTGTTTGTGTTTCATATTGTTATTATCAGTATGAAGGCATAAAGACAAAAGGGAGGCAATATAGCCCTACTTAATTCCCCAGAAAGTACAGGATGCAACATTCCTATTTAATCACGACATACACAAATGAAAAATAAATTTAGCAGTGTCTCATGCCTGTTACAATTTATTTTAATGAGCAAGAGCCCACACAAGGTCAGATAATGGATCTCTAATGACATACCACTTTCGCAATGAGGATTGAATTTATTGTGTTGATGTATGAAAAGTGACAATAAAATCCCAGCAGACAGCCAAAAGACAAGTGGCCTTGAGCATTTATCTTTGTAGGCTGCTGCTTCCTGTGAACATGTAAGTGTGATGTTAAGTTAAAAAATGCTAGGTACCTGATGCATTGAACTGTTGCCAGTCTACTAGCCATAATAAGAGAGCACATATATTTTCTAGTATCTATTATTTAGTACAGCTTAGAATATTTAGATAAATGATACCTTGAATCGGCTGTAGTATTCAGGTGCTTTAGCCTGCTCTGTTTCTTCTGATTCTGTGTACTGTGACTTCTGCTTTAATTCCTTGACTTCTTCAGCTGATTCTGGACCAGGTTTTGCTTCAAGAACAGACTGCAAAATGTTCTCCAGAGCATCAATCTGAGCAATCACATTTGTCAATGTTAGCATAACCAGTCTGGAAATACAATCTGAGTCACACTGCTGTCAAGCTTACAAACAACTTCATGAGTTAGCATGTATTTTGAGATTACTTCAATGTGTGATAAAAAGAAAACCAAATTCTAATAGGAAATAGGACTTACTCCTGGAAGAATTTTGTACTGTATGTGGGAATTGTCAAGTTGGACATTAAATCTTTGCAACAGTAAATCTCCCAGTGACTCAGATGCTAACTGATATCTGCAAATCTGTCAGATATTAGTCTAATGGCTCCCTCCTGGCCAAGTCTCTGGCCATAAACACTAAAACTAAATGGTAGTCAAGAATGGTAATAGCATGATACAGAATCACAGATTCATCTCAGATATAACTATCCAATATTTGAACAATATAATTTCTAACAGATCATCTCAATACCTCTGGTGAAAAGAAGTAGGGGAATCACCTGAGCAGCAACAAGAATACTCATTCCTATCACTTAGTTTGATGATTTAACAGGAAGAATAGACATGCAGGCATGTATTATACTGAAACTAGGTTTGGGTTTGGTTTTTTTTTCTGTCTCTGTTCTCTTCGTGCTTTTTTGTCTTTTGATGTAGTAAGAGAACCACCCTCTCCTAATTTAGCTGTGGTTTTATCAAAAGAATGCATTAGCATCTCCAAGATTAGTTCTGTACGTATTATTGCCAGAAAAGATGGAACCATGGAACTGCTGTATGGATTCTGCTACTGCTGTAATTATTTCATGCAGATTGACTGCAATTTAAAGTTGAGCTTTTGCAAATGCAAAAAGCTGTTAACCTCCCATCAATCCTAATTCTGAATGCTTATCAGCAGGATGAAATAACTCTCTGTAACCTCTGAATCTGCGATGCCTTCTCAAAGCAAAAGAGATCTCGATTCTTACGGTTTCATATATAATGCTAAAGGAATAAAAATCAGGCTTATTTGAATTAACATTCTTGACAATGAAATGTAATCTTCAAACTAGCAGTACTGAAACAGGATGAAATAAACCATGAAAAAATAATAATGTGCTTGAAAATACATACATTCATTTAGAGACTTTTTCAGACAACTGAAAAAAACCTTGCTTGTTCACAGTTAAACAGTATAGTTCAATACCTAAACTGTATTTCTATTATGTTTTTAAGGTAGTAATGACAGAAACGTATGAAAGCTTAAAGCCTGAGAGAAAACTAACTGATAACGATCACACATATCCCTCGAAAATGTTCACACCAAACCCCAGAAGTTAAAAAAGTTCACCTGAAAACTTCCCTTTGAGATAATGACATTTATTCAGCCAGAAATAATTACTACCTTTTGGAAAAGAACCAAGCTTGCCATACTAGGGTTGTGTCTTTCACAAGTAACTCTGTGACTGTGCAGGCATGCAAAGACAGTAATTTATAATATGCCCTGTATTTCTCAGTGCTATTGATATGGATTTATGAGAACTGCATAATGGTCAACCCAGCCCTGGCCAAGAGAGGCCCAGAACACTCCAGGAAAAAAGGGTTTATGGCACCTGAAGTTCTTTCCATTATACCTCCTGCTGAATTCAGACTGACCCCAATATTGACCTGGTCAATGCTCTTAATCCCTCATCCTTGGGAATAATGTATTTTAGTTGGAAGTAGTAATTAAAAATAAATTTTATAGATTTTAATAGTCAAATATTAATGAGCATTTAGGTAGGAAAGGCCAGATGATGCAAATCAATACATTGTAATTACACCAGATAAGGATGAATGTATTTTCCTTGTATTCCTTTCTCCACTGTGGCCACAAAAATACATTAGAGAAAAATTGTTTTGATAATAACAAATGAATGAGGCCTGGCCTTGGTCCCTCAGATTGGTGAAACTTACGTGACTTGCACTACTGTTTATACAGTACTCCCTAGAAGTTCAAATGATGCCAAATATCTCTTCAGTAAAGTCTGAGTCTCTCATGATCATTGCTTTTTGGGCTCTACTACTGGTTTTGTAATAACCTTATAAAAGGTTACTCACTGAATGAAGTAAAGAGTTTCTGGGAAGAAAGCATTGCTAGATATTACTAGTGCTTACTATTTTTGCAGTATCAGTACACAGAGGGATGGATAAAGCCTTGTGCAGCCTGCTCTAATGGGAGGCATTTCTGCCCATGCAGGGAGGTTGGATCTTGACGATCTTTGAGATCTCTTCCAACCCTAGCCATTCTTTGATTCTATGGGCCTGCTGTACCAAGATGCAATGTTTCAACAATAGGATGCTCATCTACAACCTAGAGGTTGCAGGGTTTGTAAGCAAAAAAACATCACAAGTGTATTAGGCTGAGTTATTCAGACTTGGAGTAAAGAAATACCCCAAAACCCACACAGCTGAAAAGGTAACTCAAAATGGTGGAAGGTGTAGGTGTGACACTTCATTATTTGCATTGTGCAGTATTACACAGAGCTGCTTCTGAGTATGAAGTGGCAGACAGGAGAACCTGCTGAGAAGTGCCTTGCTCTTTGTCAAAGGAAAAACGAGAGTGCCAACTTAGTACCGAAGCTAGTAAAAGGGAGACCACAGTCATAAAAGAGACACCTTCAGGAACAAGTACAAAGAAGAGGAGGTGAGACCTCAATGCTGCTTCTATGCTTGTGTGGTGATGGCTTCCTGCTACTTGTCCCTAACCTATTTGATTCAAGGATCAGCCTGCTGCCCCACAGCACTCCTATGCCCCAAGTTCCTTTTTCAGGACTGACCTCACAAATCGAGCAGATCTGCCCATCACCCCTAAGTGAGAGCATTACAACCCTTCTAGAAATTACTCTACGCTGTTGGTGGATCAGTATCACTCACAACAGTGTCATCTCAGAGAGCACAAAACCACATGGAATTAGCTGGGAGAGGAACAAGATGTAGTATTTCATCCTCACTGCTCTGAAGGATGTTTCAGAGTTCCACAGCTTAGGTGACAAAGGTGTCTTACCATCTAAACAGACAATTTTTGTGACAGAGACCCAGGTGTCTCTATAAGGAGAGGAAGGCTTAGGAAACATACTTAAATGGTTTGTGGCAGTAAAAGGCAGTCATTTCCAAGGACACACCAGTAGACATCATCTCTGGCTCATCCCCTGAAGGAGTGGTTCTGTTCTAGACATTACTGTCTTCCACAGATGTCTGAGGTATTGCTAGGCCTCTTCTAATTAGCAAGACACAGAATGAACAGATTCTACTGGAGTCTGGAAATCTGGATGAAATTTTGTGTTCAGCGGTTTATAGTCTTCATACTTACAGCTTCTTTGCAGATTTTGCTGTCCCCTGACAATGAAGCCACATTCTCCATCACTTGCAACGCTCTATTGAAGTATCCAGGTGTCCACATCAGTGGCATTAGATTGTATACAGCTCTTAGCCCTTTATTCAATTCCACTTTCCCTATGATAAAAAAACACTTCAGTGTTAGTACTTCAGCCCTTGAGTCCCCACAGGATCCACATGCATTGGCTCTGTTTTTCAGAAGTCACTGCAAGCATTTCACTTTGTGGTAAAACGAAGACACATCTTCAAAGCTGCTCTAACATAACTGCTATTACCTTATTTTAATAAGGTTACTTATTTTTTGACAAAATTCATGCCTGTTATGTGTGGTTTCTGGTTCTTCCCCATAGCCCCTTCTCCCCTTGATGTGAACTGTTTAAAAAATAATTGATTCTTGAGCAAAGTTCCTTCCTTAAGCTTACATGTCAAACACATTTACATATCCAAAGACGGTAAACAGGCAAACCAGTCTGCTGGTGCCTGGAATTTTGGGCTAGACAATAGAAATTAACATATCTAAATCGACTGATAACCTGTCTCGGAAGAATGCTCCTCCGGAAAAAACGGTTTACCAGTAACTCGAGGGGGGCAAAAAAAAAGGGGGGGGGGGCTCGCTCCCCTTTTTCATTATAAAAATACCCCTGAAAAGAAGCCTGCCTAGAGCCTGTCTTCCAGCCTGCCTGCCAGCCCACACCACGGAGAAAGCCACACATGAACCAGCAGTAGCCACCGACCGAAATCATGGAAGTCAAAGAAGCCTGCAGAGGGGCCTGCCCTGACGGAAAAACGGAGCGGCGTTTTTTTTTTCTTCACCCTGCTACAGCGACCGTGGTAACGAACTGGCCTCTTCTCTTCTCTACCGGTTCCCCTTAACCCTTAATTCTTTGTGCCTTCCCTAAAAATAAATCCTTGTAACTTGTTTAAGTTCAACACGTGTTAGCCTGCAATTCTGTGCGTTGTCTCTGAAGCAGAGGCTGAGATTTCCTCTAAACAAAACATTAAAATAATAGCTCGGATCGCGACACCCCTAAACTGGAAATTTTATCCAGATGGAAAAGAAGAAAAGTAGTCATGTTTCCTTGTTGCCTGGTAGTTGTAACAGCAGCTCTGAGCAGGATGTTTGCAGATCACAGACAAATGTCTCCTTCAGGGAGTCAGTCAGCCTTCAGGGACTCACTGTGTAGTATCTGTGCACAAAATCAAGTCTCCAGACTCACCTCTGTGGCCTTTAGGGTCTACTCACATATGTGTCATGGCCAGACTGTACATTATTTACAGCACACAATCTGGCTAACTATACAGCTTAGTACCCCTACTTCTCCTGAAACTTCCTGAGAAGAAATACAGAAGATCTGCCAAGTGAAATTCTGATTCTTGATTTAGGACATTCTGTGCAACAAAGTCTTCAGTGACCTTAGCAGGACCTGTGACACAGAGCAGCACTGACAATGTGGCTTTTCTTCTGATGGTAATTATTAGAGAACACAAAATTCCCACATTAGAGAAAAAATATGTATCCCATTGCAGTTGGTGAGTAATAATTTACAATGATTGTCACTCTCTGATTTTGACTTTTTTGTTGTCAATGTAAAAAAATAATACCAGATCAGTGTAATTTACTAGACTTGTATCCAAGCTCTCAATCTAATTTGCACTCTGGCTATAATGACATGAAACTACAAAACACACCATACTCTACATGGAAAAAAATAGATTATGAAAAGACAGGTATTAAGTGCACAGACAAAGCTAAACTAAAATAGCTAAGGTGCTTGAGGCCACTCTGTGCCCACAGACATCTTCCACTCTTGTAGAGGTTGGTTCCATTAGTGTTGGCAAGACTGTAGAATATGTGACATAATAGTAAATAGCTTTTGATCTACTGAATATCAATGTCATGAAGCAAGTACTACTGATCACAGACAACAACAAAGTACATTTTTAAAATACAGTCACTACTCAACCAATCTATGTGACACCAAGAACACCCCAAACTGAATGCCAGCTGGACAGCAGTCCCTATTTGTATCAGTATCTCTACTGGATAACAAACTAGAGCTCTAAGGAAAATCTTACTTTAAATTTAATTCTTGCTTTTATCTGCCTTTTTGATTTAAAATTAGGATTTTGTCTTACAGGCATGGTAAGTCCAAAACAACATCTGCCACCTACATGTAGTATTTCAAGGTCTCATTTTAAGAACAAGTCCACTTTTTGTTACTCTTAATATATTCTGGAATAAATACAATATAGTAATGGACCAACTGCATAATCAAAAATTTTAAATTAATTGCTTTCAACTAAATTATAATTTTGAAGAGACAAGGAAAATCTATCTGCATTACATTAGTCAAAAGGTTATGGAGAAAATTCAATAATTACTTACCTCATTCCTCTTCCCTCCAGTTCTGGATATACTCTGATCTAACTGCTCTTTAATAATACAGCTCATCTCCAGCAGCAAAAGTTGCTTAACAGATACAGGAGAAAGGCACTGCTATCAACTGTTCACAACAGAAATATTAACCTTACAGGAGTAGCAAATGTTCTAAAAGTAGTGTTTTCCAGGCTGTGCCCTCTGAAATTTGTGAGGTTAGGGATTATTCTAAGAAGCTCAATAACTAGAAAAAGAGTCAACTGTCCATATCTTTTAAGTTATGTTGTGGAACCTGGTACTTTTGTGGTTTTTTGAAAATTTGTTGGTCCACAAACAAACCAACCCTACTGTTCTTTAAGAACATCTTTCCTTCAGCAGCCAATCCAAACCTGCAGGGAGGTTCTGAAGTTTGTCTGATAAAGGGCATACCACTCAAATAATTTACACCCTCCAGTGCTATAAAACAGATTCAGTTTTAACTCTGAAATTGTTCCTTCTTGTATTTCTGACCTTTTATTCCTCATCCTTCTTCTTGATTATATTTTAATTAAAATATATACCTATTTCATTTAGCCACTGAAGACAAGAGAGAAGAGATAAGGCTGTGAGGTTACGAGGTAAAACTTACCAAGGAATGCATAGCCATACAACTGGGAGCTAAACCCCACAGTGTTTGTCAGCTTTAGACCCGTAAGCACTAGTGATGCTCCAAGATTTCGCTCCTCTTCCCACTGCAAGTAATGTAAATTAAGTAAGTGTTCCCTGACAAACATAAAATGTCAGCAGACACCACACATATCTTTCATCAAATGTAAAGAAAATAAAAGTGAAGTAAAAAAAATAATTATACATGTCTAGTGTTCAGAGTGACACTATGTATACCCTGAGGGACAGTACATATCATGCTGAGGAACACCTCTCTTTCCAGAAGTCAGAGATGATAAATGCCAGATAAATGGTTGAGATTCTGCATGGAAATCAATCCATGCATTTGCTATAGGACAGAAGGTTACAATGATTTACACTGCTCAAGCTCTCTCTGTCCTATACGGCCTACCACCAACTTTAGCCTAAAACTGCTGAACCAAAAATTGTATGGCACTAGAGCAGCCTTTGCCTTTAACTATGTCCTAAGACACATGCTCCACTATCCCTTGCTAGAACTAGAAAAGGCTGAGAGAAGAATACACTTCTGATGGTTGCTCTGAGTCCAAAATCTGCACTGTGAAAAGAACATATGCAATGCTTGTAAGCCCTGGATTAAAATTACAGCTGTCTCTCCAGCTAGAGAAAAGTATCAGTTGTCTTAGCCAGACCACCAGTGATAGATAAGGAAAGGCACCTAATCTGTAAGTACATTAAAACAACAAGTGCAGCGTAAATTTTGTTTTGTTATAGGATAGTACAGTACATTTCTCAAGACAAGAGAAGTACCAACATCAAAGACAAGTGTCTCTTTACTGCAAGAACTTAACATTAACACTTTTGCAGTGGATGGTGGCAATCACACTGACTGTTTGCAGCAGTCAAGGAAGAAACACTAGTGAGAGCTGAGATCAGTCAGGCTTTCAGTGGTGTTTACAACAGCATAAAAATGGAAGCCTTCTATCACCACTGCTAAGCACACTAAGGGCAATTGGAATTCCCAAGATTCAGCTCTCAAAAGTTAAAAAGCAACTTGTCAGGCTGTTGGACTCTAAGCTCTGGTGAAGGGCCAGTGGGACAGAACACTGCCTGACCTGTCTCACAACTTGAAAAAAGGAAATGGGATCCTCAGGAGTAGCTGAGCATAACTTGTAACTGCATATACCCTCACCTTTTAAACACAGAATACTGGTATTGAGCATTATGTATAGCTTATACACTTGCACGCTGTATGATGTATACACACAAAAATACAGCTTATTTCTATCTTTGGATGTCTTTATTTCGAAATGTGTATTGAGTAAGTCACAGCTATATAAAATATGCTTGTTGTATGTGTGTCATATATCCACACCACCTTTGTTTGCATATTCAGCTTTCATGAAATGCTGCACATACTGATGAGTGAGTGTCATTGCAGTGAGGACATAGAAACACAGACAAACACAATGGGAAAATTAGATTTTGCTTCCAAGTGATCAAGAATACTTGGCTTCTGGGGAACGAAGGAAAGGACAGAAGAGGGTAAATGCATATCTGCTTTCCACGGTGAGAATCGAAGTAGCAACCCAATTGAGTAAAACTTTAAGGCACTTCTAATAAGTATTTTGGAACATGTTTCATGTTTGACAAATGGAGGCTTCAAGCATTTTCCTTATGGATGACACCAAGCTACTGAAGGCTTGTGCAAAAGAAAAGTAGCTGACAGTGATGAACGTAGCAGAGCCCTTTGCTCGAGTCCCTTCTGCTAAGGCACAGTAAGTCAGGTCCAGAAGCCTGAACTGTTGTGTTGGTCTTAGGCCAGTGAGATGTAAATAACATACCCCTAATGCTTGGAGAAGGGAGAAATGTAACTAATTCCATTTAAAAATAAATATATAATAGAAAAAATACACCCAAAGCCATATGGGACAGTAACATTCGTAGGGAAAATGCTTTGTAATTCTACAACATCATCATTACCAAGCTCTAATTGAGCAATACTAAACCTAAAAGGGTCCTACAATAGGTGACAGGATTTTTTGTGTTAACTGGTAGGACCCTGCTTGAAATGAACCGAGAAAGTCATTTCATAAGCTTCCAATGGACTCACACGACCTCTGAGAATACCAACACACCATTCCTTTCAGAGAAAAGAGCAAATGAGGCGACAAATTGTTTGAGGTTTCATATTTTGTTGTTTCTTTCTTGTCTTTCTTCTGTAAGTGTAAAAATAATGAAAAAAAAAATTTCCCAGGTAAACTTAGGGGAAATAAAACATATTCAAGATTGAATGCCCAAAAGACTGTAGCACGACATGGAGACTTCATGTACCATTTTGAGTGTAGTAGGCTTACCGTATGTTCAGACTTGGTTGCCAGGTACTGGTATAAAACATAGAGAGAAAGAAGCTGTGTTGATAATTCATCAAAACTTTCTTGCAGCATGATCTCTGTTACTACTGACAGAGCATCTATGGAGGAAAACAATAAATAATGAGCAAGTGCAAATTTACACAGCTCCCACTCATGTTCACTGGTACTATATGGCTGTAGTGTATTCTGAAGCACCTAGGGAGAAAATTAAGTATTTCTCAGGATCAGTAATGAGGAATTAGTCTTACTCACTTATTCAAACTTGCTGTGATAATGTATTGAGTTGAAGAATAGGTTGAATATCACGAAACCACAACTAAAGAGCTTTCCAAACTCATCTTAGCTCTACACTCTTCAATTTGCTCAGTCCTTTAATCATTAACACTTTTCTAAAAATCTCTAAAAATTACTTCCTTGTTCTTGTATTTAGATTCCAAACAGAAGAAGACTGGCTTAAATTCACTACCCTTAAGGTGACAGAAGTGTACAACAGAGCCAAAATGTTGTCACAGATCACCCAAGGCACTCCCTGTATTCAGCAAACAGTGCTCCAGAGGAGCTCCACAGGGAGTTCCTGTGTCACTCCCTGTCAGGAAGGACAGTCTGTGGAACAAAAGGCCTTGAGCCTGTCACAGGAAAGAAATATGGATGCAGTAAGGAGGAATTCACAGATAGAGGGGTCTCAAAAAAAAAAGTATTAATTTGCCATTTATCAAAATCTTTATGATAAAACCTGGATATATGATAAAGTCCTGGAACCACTATTGCCCCTTTCCATAATTTGTTAAAGCTTATGTGAAGAAATGCTCACTGCAAGTATAGAGTACCAGAAAACATGAAGTGACATTAAAATCTTAAATATCTGTCATCAAACACGAGATCATCATTCAATTCAACACTTGAAAAGTTAATAGTGAAAGACAAGAACATCACCATGGCTGTGCCTCTTCAGTGACAGACAGAAAGTCTAGACAAAAAAGTTAGATCTATAGCTTGCTGCATAGCTAAATATCAGTAAGATGAACTCTTAAAAACAAGCATTCTGATTCTTTTAACACTCTAATTGTCACTAGTAATTCCTATCATGTTGTTAGCATGTAACTCAGACCTGTAAAAACTTGTTCGTTTACATTTGGAACTGTATTAATTACAGTAGAAACTGTGAATGGTGTATGTTGCAAAATCATACACTGAAAAAAACCACACAGAAATGAAATATAAAATGTAGAAAATCAGTTCAAAGGAATAAAACCTAGCATTTAGAGAAAATATGGCTAAATGTTTTTAATTTTAAAAAAGGGTCTACAGATATAAGAACATACAAACAAGGATGAAGAATTGGTAAGTATTTTACTACCTTCATATTTCTTCTGCTTTATAAAACAATCCAACAAAATATTGAATGTAAAATTATCTGGGAAAATTCCATACTGAACCTGAAGAGAAGAAGGGAAAAAAAAAAATGAGAATTAAAATCTACTGTTCAAATCTTCCCAAGTATAGCACTGCAGGTATTTGACAGATCAGAACCATGCCTCTGTACACTGCTGCAATGACAGTCAAGCAACAAAAGGAGATTAGCACAGCTGCTGTGATGTAGACCTTCTAAACTTTAATGTCCTGGATTTGGTTTTGCTTTCTTTTTTTGAGCCTTTGGGACAGGAAGGACATTGCCTATCAGGTTTTTATGCATCTCCAGAATCTAGCATGTTTTGTAGACCAGCAGGGCTTAAAACCACAAAGTTTCCAAAGGCAGAAATAAAAGCTGCGAAGTGCTTTGGGTAAAATTCAGTTATTTTTTTTAACAAATACATATCTATTCTACGACCCTATGAACTTAGAACCATGGTTTACAGAACGTGGCAACAGTAGGAATTCCAGGTAAGCCACACTTGTCTCAAAAAGCTGATCAGATATATGAATGCTTTTTTTCCTGCAAAAACTTACCTTGTTTTTTAATGTGTATAAAGCTTTGTCTTGTGCACCATATTTTAAGCACTGTCTGATCCAGCTGTGGATGGTCCAGTCTCTCAAGTACCAGCCATTTGGACTATGACGAAACCTAAAGAAGAGCAAACAATCCAAGTGACAATTTGACTCCTTGTTATCACAGAAGCAAATATTGTAATAAGTTTCAGAATCCCTGTCTTTCATGATCTCAAATACAAATCTGTCTGTATTTGACCTTTCAATCAGACTCCAAAGAGCTTCAGCTAGCACTTCCAAGTAAGAGAAACAAAACTGATACACGTCAATGGTGTGTACCAAGGGAGAACCTGACTATTTCACAAATCTGTAACATTTTAAACTTCTCACTTTCCAGAAGGCCTACTGCTTTTTCTCTGAAAAGATGACTACTGAAAAATAATAGCTTCATATATTTATGAAGGCCAACTGAGCTTGCTGTAAACACTAGGGTACTCTTCCACTTTGTCTTTCTGACTGTGTATCATTGCACTGTTGCTGGTCTTGTCTAAGAGCAACACTGCTCCATGACTGATGACATCAGGAAGTGTTAGAATTACATCAAAACACAGATGGTTCTGAACCCTGGGAACTTGCATAATCTGGTGCCTCCCACCCTTGCTAACTGGTGCTTTGCACCTTAGCACATGCCACCCCTGGGCTGCTGCATGATTCATTTGTGTCTAGAATTATTCAGTGATGTATGCCTAATGCAAGGCAAAACTCTGTTGGAGAGCCCTGCCCCCTCCACTGTCTGCCTTGTTCCTCACTGATCTTTCTTTAACCTGTTCTGAGACACCTCACACCATGGCTTCAGTAATCTTCCCAGGCAACATGCCCCACTGCACAGCAAATTTGTAAAATTAAAGTATTTTCAAGTTCAGCCTCCATCATTCATCCTTACCCAGACATATACACTTTGCTCTGTATTTGATGAAGTGGTGACAGAAAGCATATGGAGCTTTTGGCAAAGACTCAAAAAAAAAAAAAAAATTAAGAGTAGTAGAAGCTGCTTTCTTGGTCCTGGGCAGAATTTCACACCCCAGTATGAAATTCAAATTGTATGCATGAAAAATGGGCTCAGTCCACCGCACAGAAGTGACTGCCACTTCCTGTACAAAATGCTAAAGATTGAGCTGAGCCCATGTGCAGACGCTTGGAGCCTCAAGCCAAGCTGCAGCACCGTTTAGAGGCAGGGCTGGCTCTTCCATCTGAGTGAGCATGCTTTCCAGAACATTTATCAGATTAATGTGGCCACCAACTCCCTTTCCCCCCCAGTGAATCTCTGAGTATTGCATCCCACAGCTGAGGACTACAGACCAGATGACCAAGCTTGGAAAAGTACTGCAGCCTAAAGAGCCTTCCAAATGCATAAGACATCTGTGCCAAAAGCAGAGCTAAGCAACTACACACAGTCTAAATATACAGTTTTGTAAGTGGCATACAAAATCTTCCCATTAAAACAGACTAACATAAGAAGAAAATCATGCTTTGAATATTAAATTACAAACATCTAATTGCTTCCCATTTTCTTCCCTCTAGAGCTATTTGGAACAGCAAGAAGATATATTTGCTTTCATTAAAGTCTTGTTACAATAAAGCTTCCAGGAAGCATCAATTACAAGCATTTGGATTTAATCATATTTTGATGAAACTGTTACCTAATTGCTATAGACTGTTTCACCAGCTAAATAAGACAGGTCAGAGTGCAATACCAGCACCCAGACACAAAGCTGCCACCATCTTTTAAAGATGCTTCAGTAAATGGTTAATATCATTTCACAAGTGGAAATGAATAGAATTATAAAAACAAGACATGTTCTCAAAGACTTGGACCTTTCAGTTAGTACAATCTTTGACATCCTTTCTTTTAATGAGTTACACAGAGGGGAAGTGAACATTAAAAAGAACAACAAAACCCAACAACAAGAAAAAACCAAACATACAAAAAAAAAAAAAAATCAAAACACCAACCAACAGGTGTTAATGGGTTTGACTGTTCACCTTTTTGCAGAACTATTTATTCCCTTGAGTACACCACCGTGAGAGACAACCACTCCAGCACATCCTGCATCTTAGTAATCCTACAGCCTACTGTAATGGTGAAGTGTTCTATATTCCAAAATCAAAAGGTGCTTAAATAGCAAAATGTCTAATTGGGCTACGATGAGTTCCAGGAACAGGACAAAACTGATCCTCTTTCAACACAATTTTCTCAAATCGATATGAACAAAATTCAGATGCATGTTATAAAAACCCTTAAAATCTCTGCATGAGAGTTGTAGGGCTGGGACTGATTGTGTGTGTATGGACAACCGTACGATCTGTCAGATACAATTACTATTAAGCACTATTAAGTTCTTTATGGTCAGACCAGGCTTCCACTGTGCTAGGTACTTGGAAAATAGAAAGTGAACAGTTTATCAGCCAAAAAATTTTCTATTAATTCTACTAACTAATTACAAAACAGTTGCCTTGGAATGAACAGCGTGGACTGGTGCCAAATTTCTTCTGTCTCTCTATCAACAATAATGCAGTAGATATGCACGTACACAATCCCCCAAGATTACACAACTCTACAAATGCATAATGTGATAGAAAAAGAATTGGAAATGAAAGGGAAACAGGTATGCTGCAATCTTTTATTGCTTTTGATCCATACAGTGCCAAGATGAGTTCTATTCTACCAGTTGATAAGACAACAAAGCATATATTTTTACATTTCACCTAGACACACTAACCAAAAATGGCAGACATTTTTATTTGATGGGGAGTCAGGGAAGAGAGGATATTGCTGGTCATTCTGACAAGCATTAATTTCTTCCTCCTTCTCTTTATCCACACAACAGGATATAATTAAGCAAGGCAGCATGTTAATGGACAGATGAAAAGACAGAAGGAAGCTAAAACTACAGAAAGCAGAGGATTCAGAGTGAATTAAATAAAGGAAGCCTCTAGCAATTGCTGTGTGTTTAATAGAAGGACCTGGAGGTTATCTTGTAGATGTCTGCTGTTTAAATTTATTTTTCTGAGAACTAATAAAAACCTAAGAAGCATAAGATTTTTTAATGCATCCAGAAAAGGCAAGGAGAAGCATCCTTAACAGTATTAGGGGAGCTCCCTGTTGGTACATTTTAGTTTTAATGGCTATAAAATCAATATGGTCATCCGTCCAGGCATTGAACTGAGAACATCTGTCCCTACAGGGAACAAGAGAAGGCATATCTGTAAGACAAGGAGTTTCTGCAGTATCAAGGTCATTGTGAATCTAACAGAACACAGTACAATGGTATTAGAACTCCCCTTACTTTGGAAAACTGTTAAAATTATAGAGTCCAGAAACCTGAATTCCATTAAACCATTGCTTGTACTTGCAAAATTATTCTAACTTGGAAGAGATACAGTGAATGTACAGCTTCAGTACAAGGCAACTAGAACATTTTTAGCCAAGCAAGTGCACACTCTGTCTTGTGCACAAACTGCCAAGCACATTGGGGTAACAATGCATTTTCAGTTAACTAATTTCTTGCACAAGGGCCTATTGCTCATTATTTACAATTGTGCTTAAGTTCTCATGTTGTGTTAGAGAAACTGAACACTGGAAAAGTTTATCAGATGTATTTAGGGGGAATCATCTGCTAATACATAAGCTACAAAAGCATGAGCTACTTCTGTTGTTGCTCTCCCACACTACGGAAAAACTGAGTTGCTTCCTTCCTTCCTTCCTTTCTTTCTTTTAAATGGTCTTACAAATTTGTTTGGTGCCATCAAGTGGTGATGCATTCTACTAGTGCTTCCACATACCTTGTGTTGTCAAAGGGAAATAAGAGGGCAACCCTGAGAGCAAAAAGAAGTGCCAATCTGCCGGACTGCATTCTTTTCCCCAGGATTGGTACAGGGGAGTTCACTGCTTTGGGAACAGTTACAAATGACGAAAATGGTAAAGAAAAATTTGCTGGAAGGCAGACCAGCAAGCGCTTCAGAAATAATAGTGTTGCACAGAAAGAAAGACAGCTCAATTGTACATTACAGTTCTTTGTTAAGCTGATCAGAAGCTGACATTTTACAGTTCGCGGCTTTCTTAAGGGTCGATCCCATTCCCGGTACTGTCAGAGATTATCCTTGTGTCACACACTATTTTTTTTCTTTTTCCCCATTTGTGAAACAGGACGAGTCCCCTTCCTTTCTGCAATTTTGATCAGCTGAGAAATAGTAGTATCTATACGTCCAGTGCACAGAACTGTATGATCTCTTAGGCCTCCCGATTTCTTCAAGACTTTGTCAATTTCACCTGCGTTTTGCCTTCCTAATTTTGCATTATGATACATAAAACCACTACAATATTCTTTGTTCTTGCTTAAAATTCATGATACATAAAACCACTACAATATTCTTCTCTTTTTTGCTTCAAAATTCTGTACAACCTTCTGCAGCATTGCAAGGAAGTGAAAAAATCAACAACAAAAGGACACTGAATAATCTCCATTCTTTCATTATTTCTAGTATATATCATCTACATGGGTTATTGTCCTTTCATTAGAGTTCAAACTAAAAAGGTTTTATGTGACGCTAGTTCCCTTGTAGGGTCTTAGTTTAGGAAAGGAAGGAACCTACCTAGGGGTAGTCACTGTAACAAATTTCTTCCACCTATACTTCAAATCTCTCTTACTTTTTTAAGAACCAGATGAATATGGGTTTTCATGTTCATTTGCTTCAATCAAGGAGGGGAGAGTGTAAAATTTTTTCTCATCCACTTAAAATGACAGAAATTCCTGAAGCAAAATAAGGAGACTTAAAATGAATAAATATTGTAAGAAATGTCTCTGTGAGGCAGGAAGAAGCTCTCTAAATGGGATATATCCAAAGCCACTACACAAGTCACACAGAGCTGTGAAGCTCCTTGGCAATGCTATGTTTTTTTAGTCCCAGGCACATTTTTAAGCTACGGTGCATAACGATCAAATGGATTCCAGGCAGGCTTAACTTGGAAACTGGAAGGCTAAAAAAACATCATCCAAAACTCCCCCTTTGTCATTTCAAGCCACAGGCCTTGGGAAAAATCATCTGCATTTTAAATGGACCCAGAGGCACCGCTCATATGTCAGTGTCAAAGGCAACAGCCCTGAAAAAACCTTTGTTGATTGAAATTTCCTTTTAAACATGAACAAACTCAATTTTTACATCTATTCTTTTTCTTCATCTTAGCCTACACCTTTCTTTGTATGCATCCTTACAAATATTTCACATACAAACCTATCAGTCCTGTAAGAAATACCTCATGCATTAACTGCCTACACTCAAGCAAACACAGCAGGAACACTTCCCTTTTGTGTTGAAATAAAAAAACCTCAAATAGCATACATAGTATAATAAATCCATTACCAAAAGCAGTAACAGGACAGGTTTAAAGAATTAGACAAGTCAAGTAATAACAGAGTCTGATTAAGAGGTGGAGTTGTTCTTACTCAAGAAGAGAAGTGGTTTGAAGATTCCCTGAGGAAAGCCCACATTAGCCCTCATTATGTTTTAATTTTTATTGACTTTCCCTAATCTTAGATTTTAAACTAATTTAGACCTTGACTGCTTTGACATAAAATTAGTTCTACTAAATTAGGCTTGCTCCACCTTCATTTGAATACATATTTCTTGCACAGCATCTTTTCTCCAGAAGCTGCATAGAGCTCTGTCACCACTGATGAATGCAAACTCAATGATCAGTTTACGGATCATCCAATCAGATCAATGAGAGAAACTACTGAACAGAAGCAGTCAAACAACAAGGTTAAACAGGAGACTTAAATAATACTTTCATGGTCAGGTCTTTTTTTCCAATTATACCACATTCATCTTCTATTTCTTCTCACCCCAGTGTTACAGGTTTACCTTTTCTTAACTTACTCTTGGAAAAAAAGACCAGATCTAGGAAATAAGGTATTTTAGGTAGAAGTACATACATTCATTTAGAAAGTCTAGAGATATCACCCTGGTAACCACACTCTTTTAACAACTGAAGGGGCAGAATTCACCATTCAGCAGTCTTAAGAGTAGCTACTGCATTGCTCAAAACCACACTCCTGCACCAAAAGCCTGGCCTTGCTAAGCCTCTTTCTAATAAAGACTGGCACATACAGCAATCAACCATATAGTGGCTAGGATCTAGCTAATTTTTTGACGACCAAGCTACTCTGGAAGACAGTTAAAGTTAATTTTAAAATGACAAGCTGAATTTCTGATACAACCAGCATTTCTGCCTACTGTCAATTTCTTGTATCAATAAATACTGTTCTTTTTGATGGATTTAAGTCACTTCTGCAAGCAAAACAAGAGGAACAGCCTTATATCACTAAAAAGAAAAACAGTCTCATCAAATATCCCAGATAAATGTTAAAAATTTCAAAGCAACATATGAACGGAGAAACCACTTACATAAGCACAAAATAAATGCTTTGCTTATATACAAATGGATGTAAGAACCACCACAAAATAAACAGTTACAGAAACAGACTCAGAGCCTACAGCAAGGGTTGAAGTAATTTATTTGGATTCCTGGCTCTGCAAATTACCTGAATTATTTATCTGTACTTCCATCCAAAGGCAGTAAATGTAACAGAACTGGAGTACAGAAGCCCTGCCAACTTCCTGCCATCAGGCTGCACCAGGCAACCTTCAACCCCTCCAGAATCCCATATAAAGCACTGAGAGGAGGAATCCTTCTGATGATTCCATCAACTTAAATATGCCACAGGGTCGCTTGGAATGTCTTGAACCTTTATACTGATTAGCTCATAACCAGACTGAAGAAGTAAAGCCCAGGCACACACAACAGACTGCTTCTCAGAACACATTTTGTCCCTAAGAAAATTCTTCCAGGCTGTTAAATGTGTTCCCTAAAAAGCTGTATTAGCCATGTAGATTCAAAACACTCCAGAACTACACGCTCCCTGGCAGGACACCAATGGAAATCCATATCTTGAAAGAATATGAGTCAGGCTTTATCACCCTGGCTGAGGGTGAACTGTGTGCCTCAATCTTTCACAATTGTTGCATTCCTCGTCTAGCTAGAAATTAAAGTTAACATTTAAAAACACAGTATTAATATGGTTCTAAGAATAATATTTAAACATGACAGGGAAGGCTACCAGCTAGCTTACTAAAGCTAAAATTGGCCATGCGGGGATTCCCAGTGTGACTGATAAAAAAAAAAAAAAAAAATTGTGATGGTACAAATATTGCTACTGAGAAAAGGTGGTGGTGCCTGGTTTAGTTTCATGCAGAAAATAAACCTGGTTCATTTCACTGACATTCAGAAGTTTTATTTCAAATGTGAAATGTGATACAAGCAACCCCCCTTTTTTGGCTTTCTTCCTTTATGGTCAAGGCAGAAGAATGAGGTGAACAGCATGGGGGATTTGCTTCACTCCTTGTTGCTTAGTGATATATCCCCAGTGAAAGAAACTAAATAAACAGACATTTTAGTGTAGTAGTTCTGTTTTTCTCCTCCTAGAGCAGCATCTTGTTACCCAGCACCCCCCGCCTCTTCCACTACTTTTGGAAAAGACATGCAGGGAAAAACATATTTTCTTCTCACACCCATGAAGAATCCATACTACTTTCACCACAAAGTTGAAATTCACTTAAAGAGCAAGTTACGAAGAGAAAGGAAAGGTCTTGTCATAATAACAACACTAAAAAGCCCAACTTTTACCCAAGCTATTAACTGTAAATGACACAGCTCCTAGAGTTTCTCTCTGCTCAAAATACTTCTAGGTCTAAGATGAGATGATTGGTGTTGAATGTAAATGCCATTAATAATCTAGTGACTGAATACAGATTACCACAGGCTGAGGGAAACACAGGGAATGACAGGGTGAGCTGTTGCTGTAAGATACTCTCTAGTGCCTTACCTTGTCCCCATGTAATTACAATACAGACTAATTTAAAACCAGCTGTTTCATTAATTATATCTTTTCCTCGTATCCTGGCATACAAAAACATATATTTAAGAATGTACAACACACTGCATTTCTTGCTTTAGGGTGATTTTTGAATCTCAGCAGTTTCTAAGTGTGTCAGGCTGAAACTTGCTGCATTAAGGTTCAAGAAAGGGTCAGTTCATCTGCTATCTGTATGCATGTCTCCGTTTAACAGAAAGGCTGTAAAAAAGCTGCCTACATGAGTAAAGTACTGATTTCATTGTTATCATACTACTAGCCCAGTCATTATGCCTGTCATTACTTCAATTAATTCTCCACCCATCTGAAAGTTGTTACACAAGTTATCTACTATATTAATTTTTCAAATAATTAATAATTAATTTTTCAAAATGAGAAATGCTTGTGAGACACTGTCTTAATTTTTAAATGCTGAAATCACCTTTGCACCTAGTTCACTTTGAAGAGTGAGATTCCCTGCTAAAGACGGACAGAAATTCAGTTTCTAGCAGAAAACTGGTTCTCATTAGCCACATACTGAAAGTAACTTTTAAACTTTCTGGGTACCAAACAGTACTTTTGTCATGGGTTTTCTTCAACCAGGGCTATTTGTAAGATTATGTGATTTTAGGGAATAAATTGCTTCAAAGCAAGTTAGATGCTTCATTTTAAAAAATAAACAAATAACCTCAGATGCTTTAGAAAATCACCATCACTGTTAGCCACCAACTACTGCAGGTAAGTCACAGCAAAGCCTGCATTCCAGTAGCCATACAGCTGGATAGAGAGGCAGCACTGAAGGATTTCAAGAGGGACTCCAAATTTTATAGTAGTTCATTCAGTGTCACAGGGAACTGAACTGGAGTTAGGATCAATGTGAAGGAGTTTCTATCTTCTAGCACTCAGCTTAAACTACAACAGCACAGCCCTTTCTTAATGGCCACAATGTCCTAAAAAGGAACAATTCAAGGGTATCCAAAAACACTACTGTCAACAAAAGCCAATAATGACTTATTATTTTTAGAGCAAGAAAAAAGCCCAGCTGGTAACTAAACAATATATTACAGTATTTCCAAGCAGCAATTTTTAATGGTGCCCAATATAACACATAAATTTAACCTGAGACAAAGTAATTGTAATTTTGTCAGAGATCTAATTCACTGAGAGCTGGACTCCACACTGCAACAATTTTTCACTTATTCTACTCAAATTCTTTATGCTTCACAAAATATCCCTCAGAAATACATCACACACTAGCTGCAAACTACTGTGACATTACATGCAGTGACATAACCCTTGGCATTTTCCAGTTTGATCACAATTTCATTCCAAGCAATGTATTCCTCTGTTTGAGTATCAAAGGCTGGAACTAGTAAGGGTATGAGAGAAACCTTTTATTCTGCAAAGTTGTTCAGCTTCACACCACACATCAACCTAAGCAAAAAGAAGGTGCTGGCAAGACTGCTGCATGGATCTTGGTGGCTATCTCAACAAAAGGAAGAGCCAAACCTTACACTTGCTGCCAAATACTTAAAAAACTAGATTTGCAAAGTTCAGGTTTTACCTTTCCACATTTGCCACCACAGTCCTACAGTTCAAGTTAAGCTAATTTTGACCTACCTGTGCCTTTTTCATTGTTCACTGTTACAACCTGATTTCCTTGTGCATTGCTTTCCTTCTGCCCCTTGTCAGCACAGGGGAAGCAGAGCTACATGGTAAGCTATCAAGGCAAAGAAATAAGGTTATTAAAAGATATTAAGCATAAATTCTCAAAACAGAGAGGACAAAACACCTAATGCTCACCTCTAGCATCAGCCACAGCTACTGTTAAAGACGGCAACAAACATTTCCCAAAAGTAAGCTATAGGTCCATATCCTGGTCTTAGCTCCCAATCAGTCCACCACAAATCCATAACCATTATATGTTTTGTCTCAATAAGCAACTGCTAGCTGGCATTTTTTTGTTCCTCCAGTGATGCATTTTCCTAAGTATTTTTAGCAACCCAAACCAAAAATCCTTGAGTCCTTCATGACACATTTTCAGCTGTTGCCTGACCAGAGTAAGTTACCCAATCACAATGTTTCGGAAGCTAACTTCTAGTTTGTGTGTATCTTAATGTTATCTCACTTCTTCCAAGCTCAGTGGAACAGAAACAGCCTTTATTCCATTGAGTATGATGTTAAGCACATCAACCAGTAAGTAAAAATCAAGCATACACAAGTCAAAATACACTCAAGCTTTTATCAGGCATTTTGATATTCATGGGTTCTTACTAGCTTTGTGGCTGTTTTACTCTTATTCCCTGCTATCAGATCTGTTATTTAAACAGAGAGCACTGGGTACCTGACTTTAATTATTGCACATACTGTAGGACAATTGTTCTTTCATGTAGGCAGGTACAAGCTGCATAGTAAAATGAGGCTGTGCTACTAAAACGGGCAGAGGACATAAAAATTCAAGGGAGCATTTTCTAGTTCCTCCCCTATTGAAATAGGAATACAGTTATATAATTATATACAACTATATATATTTTTATATAGTTACATGTGTTAGTGATTAATATAATCCACTACTGGCTTTGCTTCTGTCTGATAAGCATCAGTGCATGATACAAGACATGTACACCCTGCCACTGTGCCTTGTTGCAGTGGCCTACTCCTGTATTCAGGCTCTGAATTGACACTTACATGCATCCAGTTCTCCAAGGCAGTCTCATTATCAGAGGATTCCACATATGGTGTTACCCACTGCACAGGAGAACAGAGAAGACAAAAGGGGGAAAACACTGTGCAATCACACACCAGATATGTTTCAGTCTGGCTTTGCTCATGTTATTCTGCCAAAGAATCATGACTTTCAAACCAACAAAATAGTATCTTGCGTAAGATCAACTTTCTACTTTATGATTTAACCTGGACAAAGGAAATGCTGCAAAAAGCCGAGACGGCTACAGGACAGTAACTTCAGAGGACAGTAAAAGAAATCCCTCTGCAGAGAAAACAGGGTGTACTACTCCTGTTGCAAACATTCCCGTGTCATGCTTTCACAAGAGCTTGTCCACCTTGTCGACCCCTAGTTACAAGCATCCACTATCAGTCTGGTTTGTCAGAGATTTGGCACAGTATCAGCAAGAGGGGGGACAAGGTTGTTCATTTTACTCCCAGCTGTCTACTGCCAGAGGCCATCTAGTTTCCTTGTGGCTGGATTTAGCCACTGGAGCCCTTCCATCTTAACACGCTCTGCAGTGAAGGAGAGGGTGAAACACTAAGATCCCTGTTCATTTTTCAGCAGGAGGAAGAAGAATGTTTACCATGACTACATTTACAGCTGAAAAAACAAGAGTTTCTATCAGCCGCTCTATTGAATACCCCTTCAATTTTTACAACAAAGCCAAGAAAGCATTCTTTGTTAGTACTTTAAATGCTCCCTCAATTAAATTCTAGGTCAAATCCTCACCTGGTCCAAAGAAACAATATAGTTCCCCCACCTACCAGGGACCTGTCTCAATCAGCTGAAGACCTCACATACCACATGTGCACATGGATCATTTATTAGACTAAAACATGAAGGCAAGGGCAAGTCCAGCACTTTCCAAAGATGTGCAGATCAGTGTGCTACGGAATCTGTCAGGGTGGTGAAGATGGGAAACAACTGCTGAGAGCTGCAGCAGTGTTACTGCTGAAATGACCAACTCCACGTGTAACAGAACCCTGCAGACTTTCAAACCTATGTAGCAAAGGAGAGACAGAAGTGCAGCTGAAGAGCCTGGAGACATTCTCCTTCAGGGAAGGTGGGGGTCACACCTGGATTCTCAGTAAAGAGGTAAGGGGGTAATCATCAGCTGATAGGAGGGGCTTGGCCTAAGCTATCTAAGCTTCCTCTGCCCCATGCTGTCCTATATGCCACATGTCCTACATGCTCTATATTTCTCCAAAAGAGGGGAAAAAAGAGTAAGAAAGGAAATAGCCTGCTAGAAACCAAAGATTTACCAAGTAGAGGACAGAAATAGAAAAAGATAAAATTGGAGGCCAGGAGCAGTCATAGATATCTGAGCAGTCTGTCTAGAGTGAACTCTATCAAGAAGAACTGAAAATGCAACTGTACTGATTCCAGCAGACAGTATAGATGTGATCTGGAGAACACAGATTTAAAAACAGCTCACAATTAAAGCGTCATTAAAACAACAAGAACAAAAACCCCCAAACAAACCAACAGAACAACCAACCACCAAACACAACCCCCCAAAAAAGCAGGCAACCTGAATAGTCTCTATAGTTTGTTTGGGGTTTTTTGTTTGGGTTTTTTTTTACTTCTTCCATTCAGGAATTTCACCTGATTTCTCATTTCTAGAAAACAAATAAAGAGGGTAATAACCCCAGAAATCACCCCAGGAAAACTATTACCTTAGCTTATCAGTACCTCTCTTCAATTACAGCAAAACACTGTTGCCTGCAACGTGAACTTCTCCCCTTAGCAAGTTGAACACTTTTTCACAGGTACCAATGTATATGCAGAAATAAGCAGCCTTACAGGTTGAATAGATGTACTGGTTTAATTTCATCTTTCTTCTGCACTAATAATGTTTTTGGACATTTCTAAACAAGATGGAAGTACTTACAAAAAATGTATCATGGAAGTAAAGCAATGTAAGCTATTTTTTCAAATTCATTACTAGGGCCAAAAATAAATCTACAGCCTGAAAGATAGTAAGATAATATTCTAGATGTCTCAATAACTGATAGTTGACCCAGTATGCTCAGTCCTACACATGCACACACATCTATTTCTGTAAAAAACAGTCAGCTATTTGAAAATTAACATTCCCAGTAATTTATAAGCTAAGAAAGATGTGTGCTAAAGCAGGTCTCTCAGCTTCCCTTATCAGTAATTTTGATTTTGCTATAACCATTTATAATGGTCTATAATGGTGTATAACAGAAAAAAGAAGATCAGATCTATACCTACTGTGCATTATTTCATCCTTTATCATGGTCATCTCAATGTTCTTTCCGTTTCCAAAGGCCACCACTTTCTGGAGCCTGCATCAGATCTACTACCTGTTACTACGTACTATGCAGCAACCTGCATCAAATTCCCAGATAGTCTCAGAGTACAACTCACAGATACTCCACTACATCATATTGCTAGGTTAAATGCCTTCACTGTTATAAAAAAACATGTTACACTTTTCTTGACTATTAAGAAGTAAAAAAAAAAAACTTGTGTAGGTCTTTTTTATGTACTTGATCAGACAGTGTTCATCTCAAATACCCTGTGGAACACAGCAACCTTATATGGAGTGATTTGTTTAAAATTAAGACCATATGGATTTTTACTAGTATACAGTAAAATGAAGAGAAGTTACCACAGAAAACATGTGTGAACCTTGTATTTCACAATGTTGCCTGAGGTAACAGAGGAAAAAAATACTTGAGTGCCTTTGTCCTTCTTTCCATCAGCCTACACTTTAAAACAGCTCATGACTTGCCATCATTCAACCAGGCTGACAATCTCTTTAATAAAGTTGGTGCATAATGGGAATTCTCATGAAGTGTGTTGTCAAAGGGATGCTTTGGTTCCAGCTCTACTTTTATGCATCCTGCAAGAACTCATGATGTTTCCACAGCAGAAAATCACCAGTATCAAGAAACTGCCTGTTATAGGTATTAGCAGCACTCATAATAGTCCCCCAAAGAAATCTTCAAACACTGTAAAGAATTAAAAAAAAAAAAAAAATCATTTTCTATGCATCTTTCCCCTCTAGCTCGTAACTTAAATTTTTCCAGAGTAGAACTGACAAAATGAAAACCATGTCCAAGCTCTAAATACACATCTTCTTAAAAATCCATTTTCAATAAAATATTTGTCCTCATAAACTCATCGTGTGCTGCTTGCAAAATTCGTCTAAGCCACGAACACACTGATTCACCACACAGAAAACCATTGCTAATGGCAACAAATCAGCACCACAACTTATCTCATAAATTGCTTCTACTCTCTCATTTATTACTGTCATGGTTTAACACAGAGCCAGCAATTAAACAAATGGCAGATGCTCTCTATTAATCCCCCTCCTTGACAGAGAAAAGAGAGAGAGTAAGGGAGAGAGACTTCCAGGCTGGAAACTAAATTACACAGCTTTAATCACAGAGTCACAGAATTGTCACAGTTGGAAAGGACCTCTAAGATCACCATGTCCAGCTGTAAGCATATACCAATATCAGTATTACTCTGCCCACTTATATCAGGCATATCCTGAAGTGCCTCATCTACCTGGTTTTTAAATAATTCCAGGGACGGTGACCCCACCACCTCCCTGGGCAGCCCATTCCAATGCCTGACTACTCGCCCAGCAAAGAATTTCTTCCTCAGATCTTGTCAAAACCTCCCTTGATGCAACTTCAGGCCATTTCCCCTAGTTCTATCATTATTTACTTGAGAGAAGAGGCCAACAACATCCACTTCCCTACAAACTCCTTTCAGGTAGTTGTAGAGAGCAGTAAGGTTTCCTCTCATCTCCAAACTAAACATTCCCAAATCCCTCAGCCTCTCCTCACAGGACTTGTTCTCCAGACCTTTCACCAACTTGGTTGCCCTTCTCTGGACTCTGTTCAGCACTTCAGTGTCTCTCTTGTAGTGAGGGGCCCAGAACTGAACACAGCACTCGAGGTGCAGCCTCACCAGTGCTGAGCACAGGGGCACCATCACTTCCCTCCTCCTGATGGCCACACTATTCCTGGTACAAGCCAGGATGCTGCTGGCCTTCTTGGCTACCTGGGCACACTGCTGTCCACCAGTACACTCAGGCCCTCTCCTGCCAGGCAGCTTTCCAGACACTCCTCCCCAAGCCTGAAGTATTGTATGGGCTTGTTATCAGCAAAGTGCAGGACCCAGCACTTGGTGCTAAACATAATTTTATTAGCCATAGATCACTGGTTCAGTCTGTCTAGGTCCCTTTGCAGAGCCTTCCTCCTCTCGAGCAGATCAACACTCCCACCTAACTTAAGTGTTTTCTGCAAACTTACCAAGGAAGCACTCAATCCCCTCTTCTACATCATTGATAAAGATACTGAACATGACCATCCCCACAATTGAGCCCTGGGGAATGACACTGGTGACCAGACACCATCTGCATTTACTCCACTGACTACAACCCTCTGGGCCCAGACATGCTGCCAGTTTTTAACCTAGTGAAGAGTACCCCTGCCTATGCCATGAGCTACCAGCTTCTCTAGGAGAATGTGGTGGAGGAAACACATGAAACAGTAATGATGAAAAATTCAGATTATTAAATATATACAAATATACATACACAAAAGTGGTATCATGATCCTTCGCTCTCCCCTCAAACACATTCATGTCACTACCAAGGCTGCAGGGAAGCCCTGGAAAACTCACAGGCTGGGCTCCTGGAGTCAAGGAGCAGACAGGAGCTGGAGACAGGAACATATGGACTCAGGAGGGCATGGATCAGGATTAAAGGCAGACAGATGGAAACCTCCCAGGATGGCAGTCATGGACAAAGAAGAGGAAAAAGGGACTTGACCCCCGTGATCCCTCAAATTTATACTGAGTATGACACGTATAGGATGGAATACTCTGCTCAATTTTGGCCAACTCTCTCCTCCTCTGCTCCTTCCTAAAGGAGAGCTGCAGGTGTGACACAGTACTCCAGGTGGGGTTTCATGAGAGCAGAGTAGAGGAGAATCACCTCCTCTTAACCTGTTGGCCTTGCTTCTTTTGACACAGCCAAAGATAAGGCTGGCTTTCTGGGCTGCAAGTGCACATGGCCAGCTCACTCTGAGCTTGTCATCAACCAACATGATCAAATACTTTCCTTCAGGGGTGCTCCAAATCCATTCTCTGCCCAAACTGTAGTTCCTCACTATTTTTTTCTGCTGTTTTGTTTTGTTGGGTTTTTTGTTTGTTTGAAAAAAGAACAAATACTTGCACCATGAAGGAATGAATTAGTTTGATGGATACAATAAAAGCAAAGTTAGCATTTCCTAAAGAAGGGATCATGGCAGCTGGACCATGGATATGGCTTAAAGCCTAACAAAATATCAGTGTTTTATCCTAGTAGCTGCCATCTTAAATTCTACTTAAAGAGAAAAGATTGATGTACTGCTTAACACCACTTAGAAAAGCTGTAAAAGAGGGAATTCAAAACACAAATAACTTTATATGTGTTTTTCTTCCGTTTACAGGGTTTGGAGCTGCTGCCTGGCTCTGTCTGCCAGTACTGTCTGGGGCTGTAATGGAACCCGAATTCCTTTTGGAGGGAGCTGGATGGGGTTAAGTCTCATGTGTAACTTTACAACTACTCTGTATGTGTTTGTCTCTTGAATTCCAGATCTTTTAAAAGGCTTTACTCTGTTGTGGTCATTTGTATTCATATGAACAGCTTACTCTCTATATTTTTTGCATGAATTTAACTTATGTCTAGACTTCCAGGATTTCTAAAATAATTTTTTTTAATATATTTTAACATAATTATATTTTAGATGCTGCATTAACAAGCCTCCAGACAGGCTTTATGCTGGTGTAGGAACTTAGAAAGCAACCTTTAGAATGCCACTGGACACAGCGAAATTGACCTGCAAGGTAAGTATGAGTGAAATTCTAGAACAAAATTTCCTTTTCTCCTTCAACATATTACCAGTACAACACTTGAGACCTGGTCCCACATACTTAGCACTCATCCTGTACTTCAGTCTACTTCCAGTACTAACTACTAGTAGATACAACACTCTGAGCTGCTGGCAAGAAGGACGCTGGTTGAAAAATATGACAATTCTGCTTATAGCCTTTTCTTCCAAGAATAGTAACAAAGGCCATTCTCCCAGTGCTAAATGAAAATTCTATCTGCAGGCAGTGCTGGGGCAATATAACAGAACATTGATGAGGACTGTAAACACACTCAAGTGACTTGCAGCTGGGGTGTCAAAAACCACACATATCATACTAATCACTTTTTAGTCTTGCATACTTGACATCTGTGTTTAGGTAACATAGGCCTGTGACAGACACCCAAGCATCCCATCAAACATGCTTGAGATTCCTGCCCTGCTGTGAGAAAGATCAAAGCAAAGTGTTTTCCACTACCTCTGCAAAAAATCCCTCATATCCAAGAGAAAGCATCCAGTGCAAAAACTTTCTCTTAGCAATGACCAAGCTTCACAGTCTCTGCATTCCTGCTTTTGTGCCTCTGCCCTAAGTGCTGCTTCAGAGAAGCATTATCTTGCTGCTCCCAGTTATGAGAATAAAACTCTGCATTTCACCTGTGGTTTTGTGGTTGTTCCTGGGTCCTACACCTATGTCAGCTCACACAGGTGTGAACTGAAACAGTTCTTTCTATTTCTAAATCTGACTGGCTTTATATTCCCATCTACTCCACAAATTCTGGGGGAGTGAATGGAGGGGGAAAGTCCTAAGGTTGACATAAGCATTCTGTTTGCAGAACTATCATTCTTTTTTCCCTTGTTTCAAATATAAAGTTTTTTACAATCCAAACACCACTTCAGTGCTGGCAACATGAAAAAAGAAAAGGTTAGCACTGAAGGAAAGCCTTCCAACTTTTTCTGGTTTGATATGCAGTGCCTAGAAAATTCCTTTCTAGTGTCTGCCAAACTTTAAGGAAAGAATATACAAAAAGACAAGAAGTTTTCATGCAAAAAGTATGAAAAGCAGATGACTGAAAAGACCTGTATTACAGGAAGGGATCTTTCTGAATGTTTTTCAGTGTTAAATCTTTACTGATGGCTCTCTCTTACTTTACAGCACAGTCACACTGGCTGAGCACACCTCCTTGAATGAGATGTGGTTACAGAATTTGCTGAAATTTGACTCTGGGTTCTGACATTCAGTTACTAGTTATTTTCTGCAAATGATTTCTATAGCTCAGCCTTTGACAAACCATGGACAGACAAAGACAACAGAGAAACCACAGAAGATGACAAAGGAGGTAAGCACATGTCCCCCTCTGTGCAAAAATGAGTGAATGCTGGAGCCAGTAAAGTAGTGCAGTCTGTAAGACCAGAATGCTTAGATCCAACAGGACTGCCTTGGGTAGTGACCAACAGTTCTTCCAGCCAAGCAGCATCACACTCTGGCCACCACAACACAACAGCACAGGTACTTCTGTAATTTACATGCAAATTACTCTAACATTCTAAGGAGGCAAATCTCTCTGGTGCTTCCCTTTCTTGTGTCTCCCAACCTTCCAGAGAGCAGCCAAGATGTTCTGCAAATTAAGTTATAATTTGGGTGGGTCAGCTGAGGTAGGTGTCCAAACTGGTAAAATACACCATTCTGGCTATGAAGTGTATTATTCTCTCACATGCTGCCACCACTTATCAATATAATTTCAAATATAAATGCTGCATAACTTGAATAATAGTCAGCTATTGCTGACTCATTATTTTGATATATAATTTTTGTGAGTTTTTAGCCAAATACTTCTCTGGAGGCAGCAAAAGTCCAGACCTGATGAATGGAAGAAATCTATGTCAGCTACAGCCTTAGGACAATGAAAACATGTAGTAGAAAGAATTAAATGAATTGTAGGATTATGTCTAGGTCTGTTCTTTCACATATTTGTGCTGGGAGCAGGTTAATAATATTCATTACATCCTGTAGATTTATATATAGGAACAAAATGTCATATTAGTGAGAATGAATGCCATGTGAAGTGTATTTCAGGAGTAACTTTTTTTTTTTAATCCACTATGACCATTTATTACAGGCAATACTTTAGAGTAATAGAATGCTTTCAAACACTAAATTGCTTGATGGACATTAAAGTATCAAAAATGGCAACTTCTAAAAGTTTGCTATTGTCCCATTCTATCGTTATAATTAAGTACTGATCCTGGGTAATAGGCCCTAAAATCTCCAGAAATAACTCACTTTCCAAAAAAGCTATCATCAGTCTGGAGGTAATGAAAAAATCCAGGTAGATTGTCCAAGCATTTGTGGAGCACAGCCACAAACAACCATTTAGATTTTTACAGGCAGTGTGTACACTTTTTTTTTTTTCTTTTCTTTTTTTTTTTTTTTTTTTTTTTTTTTTTCTCAACAAAAAAACTTACACAATTGCCCTCAAACACATTGAAAATCTTTGTTGGCATAAAACCTACATCCAGAATCATCAGTTACCTCACCACAAGCCCCCTTTCCATTATGCTAATATTTCTATCATATGAAAAGCACCCTGACATGAGTAATAGTGGCATCTCAGCGAGACAGGACAAAGTAAGGCGAAATGCAGGCCTTTGATCTGGCTGAAACTGCTCTGCATTCTGATTAGAATTTCTGCTGGGATCCTAGGAGATGAAAGGATTTTAAGTCTGACAGCTAATGGAGGGCAGGAAGATATTCAGAAGAGAACAAAAAGAGGAGCGATGAAAGCAAATGACATCATGCTTTAAAATGGTCTTTGTCATCTTATTGGCATGTTCCACAATGTAGTGTTGCAGTTTCCTCTCAGCTATTGAGAGCTCAAGATCCTCAGTGGAGACAATACAGATGGAGATCCACTGCTTTAAAAGGATGGAAATTTGAAACAGGTCTAAATGTAATATGCTTATTGCTTTTTGGGACCCTTAAGTGCATTATGGCAATGGTCCAGAATACTACTTTTTTTAAGCTACATTCTGCCTGACAAACCACAAAGAAAGTTTACAGTCTATAGAGCTTACAGTTACAATTTCTGGCACTCCTATCTTCAGGAAAAGCCCACAGAGCATGCAAGGAAATGCCATTTACCTCCTAATTCTTCCCACAGGCAGTTTGCCCTTTCATACCAGGAATATCTTTGAATCTTGTAAGGGCCTTGGAAATGACTACCCTTCACCTCAGATTGCCAGAGGAACCCAACACTGGGGAGAGACATCAAAATCTCCCCCTTATATTTTACAAAGGTTAAGGGGAAAAACACAGGACTCCAGGAGCAGGCTGCTTATTTATGCTCAGGCAAATGCACACAGAGCCAACTCGCCATGCCATATACATGCCGTGTGCTCACAATGGATTTGTACACTTTATAATAAAAAGCCTCTCTTTTTTAGAAGCTTACACTTTTTGTATAAAGAACATAAGTAGTGCTTTGAACTGTTTCTCATTAAGCCATAAGAGGTTTCTTGTCAAAGCTAGTCTTTTACTTAACTCTCCCTCTCTGTCTCATGGTGTCACCACTTCTGCAGGACTTTTTCTGTGTCACATATCCTCACAGCTGCAAACACGTATCTTTAGAAACACGTCCTTCATGTGAACTCCTGCCTAAATGCAAAATGTAAAGAACAATAGAAGGGGCCCTGCAGATACCAACCACATCTCCCATTTCCTGAAGCTAGCACACTAACTTTCTTTTGAAAGGGAAGCAGATGTTACAATTAGGGTTTTTACATTTTCACAGGAATTACAGACCTCTCTACACTGTTTCACTACTTTCATATACATGCATTTTGAGAAGAGTTTTACGGATCATATGGGAATCTCCTGGAAAAATGATGCTAACATAAAAGACTAGACATTTTGTAACACCGAAACAAAGCAGCAATAGTGGGACATACACAAGAAAAATTCCAACCAAAGAATGTCTGAGAAGCCATGTGACACACCAGCACCTCTGTTCTCTCCACACAGCTACTAAAATCTGTATCAATTGCAAATTATCATATTAGAAGTGTGTATAACTATATTCTCACCAGCTGCAGCAGAATTCTCTGAGAAAACAGTACATAACTATTTTTGAACTGCAGATCTGTCCTTTAGAATGTGTTTCTAAGAATAAAAAAACCCTCTATTTTACACTGATGTAGTAGTCAGGCACAGATGAAGAGTGTGGGGGTTATTTACACAGCAGAGATTCCAGTCTATTCTCTCCATCTTACTATGGGATGTTTTCTGTCCTTCCCATTTTTTGTCACTATAAACATATCACTTTGACTATGTGGATTTTATTAGTATCATTTTGAGATCCAACAATTAAACTACCAGTCCTTCTTGATGTCAGGGCATTTAAAGGCCTCTTGGTATCCCTTAACCTACAGGGCCCGACGCCACCAGAGAGAACTTAAATCTTTGTGGCCCAGTACACATTACAATCTTCAAGAATGTTAGCAAAAGGTACTAATGGCACATCTCTAAAACAACAGTAACAGCCTGCCTTAAACTGGTTTTACTTTCTCCTGTTTTCATCTATTGCAGAACAGAAAACTTATTTCTGACCACAGATTCTGACAGTACTAATGAAAAACTGATTAAAAGGAATGAAAGCTCCACTAACCCTCTCTGTGAGAGATTCTTGTTCCTCCTTTTATTTTTTCATTACAGGATGTTGCTAGTATTAGCAAACTGGGTTTCCCTTGTTTCTATCCTGAAGCTGGAAGGTGCAGATACCGGCTCAGCAGTACAGAGGATCATAAAGATCTGAAATGTAATGCAGTCAACACACTAGGAACTGTGCACCATCCAGTAAACTTCATTACAGTAACAGTCATTATTATTTATAAATGGCAATAAGACATTATTTACAAAGATATTCTGCCACATACTTGGACAAGTTGAGTTACTTTCTCCATCAGGAAACCCAGCTTTCAAAACATGTGTGCAACCATCAAGAAAAGACTGATTTATTTTAGTTATCAGCAATAATTACTGCCCTCTTAAGTCAATATTTTGTATTGACCTGAAACAAACAAGCACTAATCTGATGTTTGCAGAAAATGTACCTAAATTAGCTTCACTCAACAGAGAAATAGTTGCAGAAAACTCTAACAACCCATGCATGGGGAGAACTATGCAGCTTACCTGAGTAATGTAACGTACTAAGTTAATAAAAACAAAGATTATACTTCATTTAGCCATGCTGACTTGATCACTGACATAGTATGTCCATTTTCATTTCTATTAATTCAAACTAAACAAGCTTACTTGAGTCTGACACGCATGCAAATACAGTTATTGCAGATTTAATTAAACTACGACTTACAGAACAAAAAAGTATCAGAATAAGTAATCAGTAATGAAACATATTTCCTTATAATTTCAGCATCTCTACTGTAAATCATAGCTGAAGCTTGTACTATCACAGAATGGCTAGGGTCGGAAGGGACCTTATATATCATCTAGTTCCAACTCACCTGCACTGGCATGGACACATTATACTAGATCAGGTTGCTCAAGGCCTGCTCAAGATACAGTTGTTCAGTGACTCAGACTAACATGTTTGACAGAAGTTGATACCAAAAATCCAGGAGGGCAGCATAACAAGGAAGGAGCTACCAAGCTAAGCTACCCTTAGCTGTGAACTGTAAGACAAACAGGTGCAGATATTTCACGAAAGACAATTCAAAGCCAGTAATCCAGAAAGGGGCCGAGTCTTAAAAGGGCAAGAGGTGTTTATTTGTAACTCAAGTTCATGTTGGGGGTAGAGATGCTTACTTGTAAAGGTAATACTCAGCTTGATCCACCTCCTCTCTTGAAGAAATGTTGTCAACAAACTGATTAAAGAACAAGAAAACAAAGCTTCAGAGGGAGCACACACAAAGCATATTAGAAGAAAAATGCCATTTCAACAAACAAATGACTTTTTATCAGCATGTTTAGGTGACTGACAGAACTGAAGGTCTCCCAGGTTTTTGCTTGCTTCTACTCAGGTTTCTTCTAGACTGCTAAGAGTCAGATCTTTTTTAACAGAGATAACAACCCTCCTCCCCTCTAAGAACTGCTATGTACCTTGAAAATATAGAAACCATCTGAGAAAAACATCTATACAGCTCAGCACCCTGGATGTTTGGTGCTCATCTCTGAATTTTTTCTTATTTAATTACAACCTTTTGTTTCAGAATTCATTAGGTTTTACTTCCCCCCCCCCAATTTTTGAGTCTTCACAGGTATTACTTCTCTTCCTGCTACATGTATTTCCCCCTAATGTTTGGTATTGTGCAAACTACCTATATTATACTATAATATACTGTCCTATACATTCCGAAGGACAGGAGGAACACAATTTTATATTTTACAACACATAAAAATAAAAGTAAGAAAAAATATCACCTCCCATGCTGTAAATTATCCCCTCATTTAAAACCTTGTCTACTCCAAGCAATCTATTCCTACAGCTATTAATTACTTAAATAAAAGGCAAGTTTTCAATCAGCCTTTTTCTTCAGTAATAATGAATCCAACTCTCCTACACATTTAACTAACATAAGCATAAACATGCTGGAATATTCCAGAGTCTTCTGAATATAACACCTGCAGCTCAGAATATATAAGCAACATGTTCTGAAAGTCAGTGTTTGTCTTTATTTTAAGAATAAGCTGACAATAATAGTTTCATCTGACCAGTACTCTGTATTTTAACTGTCTTTGCATGCTTGTGTGCTTTATTTGTGTTTTACAAAACAAGAATCTGATGTGACTTTTGACATCCTGGAAATGCCAGTTCTCCAGGAAAGAGGCCAGCCCAAAGCAGGAACGTGAAGGAAAATAATAACTTTGATAAAGAAACAAAAAGGAAAGAAACACCCATTTTCCCCACGGACACTGTCTTAGAAGGAATAATCAAAAATGCTTGATCTTAAGGAATGATTGATCTTTTAACTGTACAAAGTGTTCTGTTACTCCTCACACAGCAGTGTAAATTATCTTAGCTAGTGGTGTTACTGAGGTACCAGGGTGGTGAGTCATCTTTTCTGGACAATTTTGAAGACTGAAATTAGTTGGGTTTTAAAAAAGCAAACAAACAAACCAAACCTTACCCCCAAAAAACAAACAACCCAAAAAACCACAAATCCTAAACAAACAAACAAAAAACCCCCAAACCCAACACATACAAAACAAAAAAACAAACTTCAAAACCAAACAAAACAACAAGTGGCATATTTACTGTCCATCAGTACAAATACTCACACAGGGAACTCAAAGCACAACTGACATCTCAGCCTTCACTCCCTCTCCACAGATTAGCCCATCCAGAGGATGGGTTACTGGTTACTTATTCCAATAAATATACTGGCTTCATTTATCCCACACCAGCATTTGTGCTGGCTCTGCTGAGGCAAGGAAAGGAAAATCTAGAGGCAGAATGTATCCATGTCTGTCTGCCTCACTCTGAAAGGAGCCTGAAAGCAGAGGAAGAGGCATGCAGGCAGGCAGCGTGATAATTCATTTCCTTAGCAGCCTGGGCTCTTACCAAGTGCCTGAGGAGGCGGAAAGCTCTCCATAAAAAAGAAACCATGGGAAGACAGGGAACATATACTAGGGAAACACACAGCCCAGTATCAATGATGCCTAATGTTACTGAAATAAAAAACTGTTCTAAAGCCCTTACTAACTAATGAGTCCGAGGTTAACAGTAAAACAGCTCTACACAGGAATTTAGCAGCATAACAAGACATCTACAACTCCAGGAGTCTCATGTGAAGGGATAAATAGTATCAACCCAGGTCATTCGATTGTCATAAATGTTCCACTGTCATTTCCATCACTTTATGATTAGGATTTACTTACTTACCCGAGATATTGTCAAAGAGCTGACAGGCATCTTTCTTTCATAGGTTCTGTCCATTAAGTGAGCTAAGTCAGCTGGAGAAAACAAAAAAAAAAGAAGTAAATTTAACCAACTGTCATTACAGGAAAATCTGCAGCTCCATCATTACCCAGAACAGAACCTCTATCCATGAAATCAAATTCTGTTTCCTTGCTAACATCTCATTTTGAATTTGTACAAAACCAATACTTTCAATTATTGTTAAATACTTCAACAGAAAAATAATACATGGCAAGGTTCTCAACATCATGATTTTAACTTACTACAAAGATGGGCTTAAAAGGCAAACCATCCTATAACGTGCGGGATTAAATTAGTCTAACTAATAAATAATTTTTTTAAAACTGAGCAGATGTCCTTAAAATTCACACTCGCTTTCTAGCTTAGCATGTGCTGGACAGTGCTTTTGGCATAGGTTTGTCCTTTATTTTATGATAAAACAATGTGAGACAAAAGCAAGCAAGCAGTACTGATAAAGGCTACAGTCACAGAGAGCATTCCAAAGAAATTCTGTTAACCCAACTGGGCACTGTGCCAGTACCTTATTAACTTTATAGCATTCTGCTCCAGCAGTCACATAACAGCATTATTTTCATCATACAGGAACTTCAAGCTTCTGTCTGTTGAACAGGTAGCCAACCACTGTATTTAATTAATTTAATTGGAAGCTAAAGTAATCTAATTTGCAGTTCTAGTTCTGTCCTCTTCCTGGAAAAAAAATGACTGCTCAGGAGGAGTAAGCTGTTTATTGTATGCTTAGTGTCAGCTGTTAGATTCTTAGCTGTGACATGAACCAATGTAAAAAAAAAATCAGAGACTTCAGTCATACACTTTCTCTTCTCCTGCATCTTCCAGGGCTAGGAACCCAACATATTCTCTCTCTAACATTAGCACCTTGCTCCATTCTTACCACCCTAACACTACAACTATTACTAAACCAGCCATTCCTCTGACACCTTGATTAATCCCACTTACCATTCTTCAAGAGCTGATGGACTGACATGTTTTAAAATTCATTTTCCAAAAAGGGACCTCTGACCTCCACATTTGTCCATGAAATGTGAGGTGAGGACAACTTCCAGCACCACATCAAAACTGGTGAAGGCTCCTACTCCTTTAGTAGTTGACAGGGGCAGGAAGCAGCATTGCATCAGCAGAATGCTCTGTCTCTGAGGGATGCAATCCATGTATATTCTGCCCATAAAACAAGTGATGCCACTATTCATCATCTTCAAAGCACACCTGCACCACCAGAGAATACTGAAAGGTATACAGTTCTAATAGTACAAACAGCACTCAATGCTAGTCTGACCTTACAGATACTCTCTCAATTTACAACATATGTGCATGGATTTCTGCTGCTGTAAAATTATAGTCTTGATTTTGAATAACCATTTGACTCTTAGTCCGGACTGTGTTTCAACAGTTTGGGTTGGAAAGGGCCTTAAAGATCAACTAGTTCTAACACCCCTGCCATGGAGAGGAACACACCTATTAAACCAGGTGGCTCAAAGCCCCATCCAAACTGTCCTTTAACACTTCCAGGGAAGGGCATTCACAGCTTCTCTGGTCAACCCTTACAGTAAGGAATTTCTTCCTAGTGTCCTACCCTTTTTCAGTTTGAAAACATTACACCCACATGCCCCTGTAAAAAGTTCCTCCCCAGATTTTCTGTAGGGCCCCTTCAGGTACTGGGAGGCTGCTATAAGGTCTTCCTAAAGCCTCCTCTTTTCCAGGCTGAACAACCCCAACTCTTCCAACCTGTTTTCACAGGAGAGGTGTTTCAGCCCTCTGACCATTTACACAGCCCACCTCTGAACTTGCTCCAACAGCTCCACATCCTTCTTATGCTGCAGATTCTGATTTAATTTAAAAACCTAATTAAAATATAGAGGAAGGCTGAGGCAAGTACTTTGCCTTACAAATTTATATGTTTCACACTTCTCAGCATTTCTTAATCTGTCTGGAAAGAACTACAACTTAGTACCAAGGATTTTCAAACTCACATCTGTACAAGCAACACTGCCACCTGGTGATGCGGATGAGCCATTCTGGGTATTACAAGTTTTTCTAACAAAAAAAAGACCTTTCCTGTTTTACCTGGATTTTGCCACCCTCTAGGACTCTGGCAACTGTCATTCTTTTAATCAAGATGTTTCCTGACACCTAATTTTAACCTTTTCATTGATGAATGAACTGAAACATTGGAGAATTTAAGCCCAGTCATACCTCCCATTTCCTTGGTATCTCCTTTTTAGTAAGAAGAACCCAAATTACTTCTAGACAGTTAGTGTCCTACCAGCAAGCATTTTACCAATTCCAAATTTATACATTCTCTACTCCTACCTTTTGAACAAATGTTCTTCTGCACACACATTCTTGTTCTTTCCTACACTTTTTTTTAGTACTGAAGTTTGCTAAGCTCATTTATGCTTGGAATGTTATACTGAGACTATCATAGAGTAAAGCATATCCTAAACAGACACAGTAAACGAGCTGGAGTCTGAGATGGCACCATACCACTGAAGAAGAGAAATGGAACTGACTTTAAATCAAAAGTACTTCTTTTTTCTTGTTGTATTCTCACAACACAGTTTTGCAGGATAATGTTTCTGAAACAGTGTCTGAAATGCACAAATGAAAAAAGCATCTCTTCAGCACCAGGAATTCACCCTAGCTTAAATCACCAATTACTACACTGAAGATTATTTGTGCAAACATTCATCTGACAGTTACAGAGCAGACTTCTGCAGGGCTGCCTCCTCATCGAAAATGCTAATACTGCTGCAACCTTGTTAACTTTTTTTTCCCTTTCTGTGAAAAGTGTAAAGCAGTTACTTGAAAAGTGCTGATCCAAAACACTTGTTTTGGATCAAGACCATTGGCAGAGCAGCAGAAAGAACTATGCTTACCAGTCACTAAAGGTCTTCCTAGGCATGCAAAGCCAAATGTGGACTGCACCAGCACAATGTTTTCTTTTAAAGCAGATTTCCACTGGCTATGTTTGTGAAAATAAGAACCCTTTTTCAACTGGTCCAAATGCAACACGAGACCCAAAAAAGCACTGCATGAGGAGTCCAACTGAGAGTAAACAGTTTTTAAGTATTAACAGTCTCTGTAGGATCCAAGCAGCAGTCATGAGCACCCACTAGCTGTTTTCAGACCATATACAGTAAAACGCATTGACAACACCAGCCTAGTTGTTTATGGGCAAGTAAGTGAAACAAATTAGTGCAAAAAGAACCATTACTCTGATAATTTTGTCTGCCTACCTGCCTGAGAAAAACTCGAATTTCACCTTGCAGATTCTTCTCTCAGCCTCATAATCTGTGTTACAAACAAACACAGTTCAAGGGCCAAGAATGAAAAATGGAAGGTGAAGATTATGCATTAAGGAGTCACTTATGGTTTGAAATAATGCATATGTATCTTTAGAATGAAACAATGCTTTGCATGAGAGATCTTGGTACTATAGGCAGATCTTGCTTAATGTACAGCTTCTTGCAAATAAACGGTTTTGGGTTTTTTTTCACAAAATAAAAATGTAAAATTCCAACAAAAAACTTACCGTTCCTTCTTGCAAAACTCCGAGAAAACATTTTGATATTATTTTAAAATATGAATGCCTGCAAATAGGTCTTCTTTTGCACTGCATTACAATTAACACAACGTCAATGAAGAGGACACCTGCAAGAGTCTTAACTGTCAGACAGACAACTAACTCGTAAAATCTATGAATTTTGTAAAGGAAATCAGCTTTCTGGAATCAAGTGGACGAATTCTAACATGTTTCTGCGTCATAGCTTTGAATATATGACAGATTTTTATCATGTTGAGCAGATTTTGTCACGGAACATCAGAAGCATTTTGCTTCACATTTTTTTTATTTTGAAGTCTTTACAGATCATGAGCCAGTCTAAAATGAGTTCACGTTTGCCAAAGTGCAGAAAAAGAAGCAAACTTTTCTCACCCAGGCTGTGTTCCTCTTTTTGTCTCTGTTCCCATTTTGAGCTGTCTGTATAGGCTGCAGAAAGAAGAGATCTTCTACCTAAAACAAAAAAAATCACTAAGTAAGTCAGGCGGCTCAGACATCTCTAAACAAACATTTTATTAGGCATCACCTTATTCTGTCACAATTACTGAACTGGATACAACAAACTGTCTTTATGACACAGCTGCAGCTACCATAACAGTTCAGATTCCTTTTATATGGATTATTATATTAATATATTATTATATGGATTATTAATATATTATTATATGGATTAATATATTATTTATATTCCTCATTATTTTTAAAACAGAAAAGCTTTATGTCTTTTTGCAGCCTGAAACAAATCTTCCCAAATCTGAAAATTATGAATTTGTAAGCATAGAAAAAGTTTTTTTGTGCACACAGACCTTTTTCATCAAATGCTAGTAATTAGCTAAATGTAGGCATAAAAATATAAGCAAAAAATATGATCATGCAAAAAAAAAAAAAAAAAGGCTTTTATGTTTTTGCTGGATGGTTATTTTTCCAATTTCATCTCCATTCAGTAGAGATGAAAGGTAGATGCTCATCTGGAAATACCTCACTTTTTGATCAGCTGCTTTTTCAGCATCTCCTGGGAACTGCAGGGTTCAAACAAATGTTTTTAAAAGTTTTTTCTCAATACTCTTTGTACCAGCTTTGAAACAGGCTCAAGACACTCTTTCGTCTTTTGAAACAAAATGGAAAATGCTTCAGCTGGAAGAACAAACCATGCTCATGCATCAATCACAAATGATGGCCTTGAAGTCGCACTAGGAACATCTGGACAAAACTTTTGAAGAAAAATATAGAAATACATGCAGAAGGCTGCAGAAAGTAATGTTAAGAATCATGAAATACATTTGAAATAGACATCAGCATGCTACACACAATTTTTAATGAGTCCTTTAAAGCCCTTATCTGAAAATCTATCTGCTACTGCTAAAAGTTTTACATTCTTGGGTATGAAACCATTTTTCTCCTTATCATCCTTCTGACATACAATTATATGCACATGTCGGGCTCGGAACATCTTTGCAATTTTTTGGTCAAGGGCCTAATACACAGATTTCCAGTCAGAATATGATAAAATGTACCCAGCTTTACCAAACAGATAGAAAATAACAAAAAGGGGTATTTTGCTTTGTTTGGTGGGGTTTCTTTTAAAGCTATTTTTCGTTACGTTGATAAAAGCAGCACACAAAAAATCCGGGAGCTGACTACTGACGTTTTTTTATGATAAACTTCTGTACACTCCTTCACAGCTACGGATGCCACTAGCAAGCATGAGCGTTTAAAGACCTATTTTCTGTAGTAGCATCAGCTGTGCGTATGGCAGTGCCTTGCCCTGGTAACCTGGGGGTCGGGGTCAGAGGAAAGGGCATTCGGAGACACGGCCACCGGGCTACCAGGAAACAGCACCGAGAAACTTCTGCTCGGGGAAGCTGAAAAAGCACAATTAACATCACCAGCACGCCTTAGGTAAACATTACTGAATTCAGTTCTCCCCAAAGGTCACGATTTTGGGGAACGGTGGCTTTTCAAAATCATCAGTCGTGGCAGTGCTCGTCACTTGAGTTAACCAGGTTTGGCTGAACGACCACAGCCACGGGCCGGGCGGCCTCCATACAACTATGCAAAGTTTCCTCTGACCCCTAAAACGGCAGTCCTTAAAACACCAAGCTATGAAACAGGCAAAGTGGAATATCTGTGAAAAACAAATTAAAAATACTTTCTCTCCTCACATACTAACGATTCACCGCTGCCAGAGAGGTCTCCAGTTATATATATAAATAAAGTCACACGTATGTTATATCCCCACACACCACCCCGTCCCTGCTCACGCTTCCCACAGCAGCAGCCAGCGGCAAACACCGTGACTAGAGTGGCCTGTCCGGCCCGGCCCAGCTCAGCCGAGCCCAGCACGCCCCAGCCCGCGGCGTGCCTCAGAGCATCCCCCACNAAAGTTGTAGTGCTCCTGGAGGTACCGGGGGCTGCCCGGCGGGGTCAGGCGGCGGGGTGCCGGGGTTCCGGGCTACCCGCTGGCAAGAGGGGCCGAGCGGAGCACTACAACTTTCTGCAGGCTTGGCGGCCGTCGCCAGCCGTGTGCCTGTCGGGAGTTGTAGTTCCTTGGGGAATGCCACACCCGGCGCGGGGCGTGCGGTGAGGACCTCCGAGGGGGTCTCTCAGTGCTGGGCTATTGGTGCTGCGATGGGCTGCCCGAGCTGGTCCGGCAGAATTATCCCGCGGTAAGGGTTGGCAGCAGCGTTACTGATTTTATCCGGTGCTTGCCCTTGGCTTGATACGAGCTGCTGAAGACCCAAAGCTAAACATGCAGCTTCATAAATGCGTATTTATGCTGGGAAAATGACGACAACTACGTTATCCAGACCCAAGGCTGCACCAGCTGCTTTGTCACCACCACCGCACCCGGGTTTCAGTGGCCTTTCTAAGGCCGTCCCTCCCCCGGAGGGCAGAAGGGGCCCCTGGAAAGGAGGTCTGTGGCAAAGGGCTTCCCAGCGTGGGCTCCTTCTGAGCTCCTGGCCTGCTGCATCAGCACAGATAGAGGGTTCAGTCACTTAGACGCCTCAGGGACATGAAAATTCCCCTCTGCGTGGTGGTCTGTCCACAGCTCTTTGCTGCCTTTCGTTTTAGAGGGTTGTGGCACGTCTGAGGTAAAGCAGGTTGGTCGGTGAAGTTCAGTGGGATGGCCTGCACCTTCTGTGTGCACCAACCATCACATTGACCTCACTCCTGTTTCCTCAGAGGCTTCTGCACTCCTTTGTTTCTATAACACTCTAAGGTATTAGTTTCAGGAAGTGGTGGAATTCAGCAAATTTCATTAAAGAAGGGCAAAATTATGTTGCCCCAAGCTCTCTGCTGATACTGTCTGTAACCTCTGAGTGTCCCTGCAGTGTGGTGGGCCTGTCACACCCCAGACAGACATCAGCATGATTCTTGTGTCAGCTCTGCAGAGGGCAGGACAGGTCTTTCGCTGTTAGACCAGCTGAGAAGGTCTGTGTGAAGTAAATAGCATGAGGGGGTCTATGGGAAGCACATGGCTTAAGACGGTCTGTGGGAAGTAAGTAGCAGGACAATCCAGGGCAATTTAATGCTGGACAAAATGTGTTTACCATTTGGAACTGTTTCTCTTAAATTTAATGGCTAAAGGTACCGTTTAATGTATTTTTTCCCTTCAGATTTTAGAATGTATTAGTAGCTTGCTTTGCTTGCATAGAAAACAAGTGGTTTTATTTGCATAGCCTGTTACATTTTGCTAGGGAAATGCAGGAGAATAAATAACCAAATTCAGCTCCATACTTGCTCTTGTGCCTTCATTATTGGAATCATTTAAAAGATGAGATTGTTACAATATAAACTATTACAGTGAGTCACTGTTACAAAGCCATCCATTGCAAATAAAAAACCTACTGGAGATCTGGTGTTGTGACAGCAAAAACTGCACTACAGTATTTGCATGACATTAAAGGAGCTTCTAGCACGGTACAGTTGAGGTCAACACCCAAAGTTAATTTTGTGTTTCTATAATGAATTACTGCCTTATCTCTGATGCCTGCACTGCAGCAGAACTTCACTAGGTCTCCTGAGTGTTACTACAATCCAAATAACAAGTTTTGTTTTTCTCCTTCTGCCTTCTTACTGTGTTTGGAGCTGCCAGAACCGAGCATTCAGCAATATCGAGGACAGCACGTGTGAGAAAAGGAAGCTGTGCCAGTAGTGATCTGTGGTAAACAAAGATGATGAGACAAGTCATTGTAGAAGCATGAAAAGGGAGAAAGATCTTACTCTTGCTCAGAATCCCCTTGTGCCTTAGCTTGGTGGAGACAAATAGTTCTTCTTTTGCACGGCCAGTAAATACAGACTTCTTCATCTTTGCACATGTTAGCTCTGGAAAGCTGTTAAGTAGTGCTCAGGTTTTTCTGTCTTTGATGTGAACAACTTCAATTTTTGCAGTCCTTTTTTCATGTCGTGGTGCCGGTGATCTGGCATGACACAATAATTATGTTAATTATGGTAATAATTTATATGCAGTAATTCATTAATGCAAAGTTCAGCAGTATTAAAACTCAACCTTCCTCTTCTTTTTCTTATGGTAGGGAAGCGGTATCTTCTAACAGAAGATGATATAAAGTTACAAGAATTTCAGCAGATGAGAGTGGCTATTAGAAATGAAGTTCATGGTGACAAAGGTACAATTTATTTCATAATCACCTTTCTGAATTTTATCATGAGACCTAGGCAACAAGACAGTTAAAGTCACCATAATACAATATTTAAAGCAACTTGTGTCGTCTTCCTACGATTTTTTTTCTAGCTAAAATTATTGGAAGATCTGAGGCTTTGCGGAATGAAACAATATTAATTACGCTGTGCTGGAAAACGTGGAGAAGCTTTCAGTGTTTCCGTAAGACCTGAAATGTCTCTTCCCCTGCTTTTCCAGCTTTGTCAGCCTAATAGAAAATATTGTGTCAGTCTACAAATCTTGCTTCAGATACGTCGTCATCAGAGAAAGTTAAATACAAAGCCTAACAGCTAAAATAACAGGAGACAGCCTATGCCCGTAATTCTTTTTTAATCTGCTCTGTAAATTTAATTAGCTTGTTCTTCCAGACTTTTTTTCTCATTTACATAATATAAGGTCTCAGTCGTAAACCCAGTTGAAGATGAGTTATACATACTCAGAATATGGAAAACAAATTCAGGTTTTCCAGACTAATGAAGGAGCAAGACCGATGGATTTTTTTTCTGGTGGGCATTTTGCATGCTGCTTAAAGTGTATACAAATTCCTTTCTCTAAGGAACATAAATATAAAGGTAAATCTGCTCTCAATTTTTAAAAGAGATTAGGTAAAACTCCATTTCTAGTATGTGTTTAATTGAACTGGTGCAGGTATTCTAGTGATACAAATTGACATTTGTTCCAAAGAGCGTAGTTAATTTTAAATTTATTACTGTCAAGGAAGAGAAAAATAACCAAATTTAGTTTAAGATAGATGAGTATTCTGGGACAGAGGGGGAGGTAAATTCATCATGACAATTTTTCTATATTAAGTAAAAGTAGAATTTAAATTAGCAGTGGCAAATCTTAATGTTATATTTTGCTATGATGATGTACTCATATAATTGATGATTATTCATGCTGTACTTGAGATACATTGAATGTACACACACTCTCTCTCTCTCTCCCCCTCTTCTCCTCTTCCCCTCTCTATTTGTATCTTTCTCCCCTTCTCCTGTCTTCACAGAATTATTCTCTGGCTGGACCTGATTTGTAAAAGTCAAATATTTGGCTACACACACAGACACACACACAGACACACACAAACACACAATCTCTCTCTTCTGTCTACACTGAATTAATCTCTGCATCTCAGTCTTGAGGAAGAACTTGCATTTACATGCAGCAACAGATGTGCATCCAGTAGCTGAGCATGTTGTTCTCTGGGGTGCTCACATGGTCACCTCTCACGTAGTTAGTAACTTGGAAGCTGTAGTGACCCAGCAACTGCTAGAAAAGTTCAATTCTATACCCAAGACGGGGAGGAGTGGGGGGAAGGCAGCACCAGTTGAGGAATGGTGCTGCCAGGTGGTACATGCCATTTTAGTCTTGTGTATGTCTGAATCAGAGCCTTGAGTTTAACAGCTGAAGGACTTGTCTTATTACTTGCTTTGTCAGAGCAAAATGTGCTGGATAAAGAGATTTCTTTTTTGGGAAGAGGGATTCAACTCTTAAGTATATGGCTATGTATAGAAATACATCAATTATATATGAGATGCTTTGTATTTGCATAAATTGTGAAGGAATTTCAATCTTCCATATGAACAGTGTTGAGGAGAAATTCAAGTCCATTTGAATGCTGAGTGAATCCTTGCTCTTTAAAAGTTTTGTATTACATATATTCCATAACTTGCACAATGCAATTATGTTCAAAATAAGCACTTTCTTGGTTTTCCAAGTTTGGCATGGCTTCATGGGGACAACTATGCATCCTTGAGTGTGAGAAGCTTTATGCATTTTTCTTGTTGAAAAAAACCAAAGAAACAAGCTTTCTGCTTCATTGAAACTCCAAGGTAAAGGAATTGTCTATAGACTGCTGCTATGTTTTATTTTCAGATCCGTATTTTAAAAGTATTAAAGAAAAACTAAAGACAAATGGAATTATTCTCAAAAATGAATTAAAAAAGTTACTGCATTTATGTCAGACTTCATCTGATGTCGAACTAGCCAGAAAAGTTATTTACAGGTATTTTTAATAATCCAGGTAACACTCTTTTCTGTGTTGTTTTTTTTTTCTGCTTTTATTAGACAATCTCAGGTGATGTTTGCAGTTGAAGGCTTGCCCTAATTTTGTGGCTATGCACATAGTTAATCCCTTAAACCAAGGCTGTAATTTTAAATTGCTTTGTGTCTTCCAATTCTTAGAGACTCTCAAATCAAAGGAGAGTCACTGTACAGGAGCAAAGTGGTGTCCTACTGTATGCAGAATGAATGAGGAGCCACACAGAAATGTTATTGCTCGGATGAGAGGTAGCAGTGTGTTCAGTGGCATTTTCCAGCCAGTACATGTTTGGTTATAAACTGTTCTGGCCCCAGCAGTGGCAGGTCAGGAGGTCGTGTGAATTAAAGCCTTCCCAGCAATTACAGTGTACAGCTATAGAGAAAAAAGGGAAATACTTTATGGTGTAATGTTTGGTTGTTTTTGTTTTTTTTTTAATATAGGAGAGAAAAAGTTGAGGTATTTGAGCAGGTACTGCTGCTAAAATAGATTGCTGCAACTTCCTGTGCTATTTCTCTGTCAATAGAAGGTAAAGTAGCTGCAAACTGTCAGGGCAGAGACCTATTCCATAACTAATCCAATGCAGCTTACTGGAAATAAAAAAAAAATTACATATTGCTAGTTAATTTATTAGCTCGATCAAAACAATTCATTTTTTTTCTTTTTTTTCCAGAAAATTCTCCCTCTATCTAAATGCCATCGGCTAGTGCAGACAGTTACACTTGCATGCCTCTGTCATTGCACATACAGATCTTGCTGTCTAGTTAAAGCTACTTGCCCTTTACAAATTCCATGCTCTGCGTGATTAACTTTATTTATCTTTCTAATAGGTACCATGAACAGAATGGAATCACGAACATAGATAATTTTAAATTTGGGCCACTCTTTATGAGAATGTGTTATGAGCTAGACCTTGAAAGCCCTGCAGTAGAACTTATCAAAGATCAGGTAATTGCCCAGTGGATACTGAAAATATTATTATTAATCCAATATAAGTAATTGGAGGAGCAAGGTTGTCTATGACAGTAACATAAGAATGCAGATTACATGTTTTTTTATTATAAAATAACAAAAATAGTAATTAAAATAATATGCTAGTTTGACGGCTTTATTATTGTATTTCTGTATAGTTGCATCATTTGACTAAAGTATTTATTAAAAAATAACTCCCCAAATAAACACATTTTTGTGTTCCTGCATCCTTTGTTGCATATGATCATTCTTGGAAATGACCACTTCTGAGTTTTATGTAGCAGTTCTGTGGCTTATTTGCACCGACAGATTCATCATGCTACTCTGTACTTCAAACACTGTAGAGGTGATATGATATTCATCAGCTCAGCAAGTTGGCCATTTTAGTGCTGAAGAAATTTAAGGACTTGTTTTCAAACATAGATAAAATGATATTTATGCTATTATGACAGGATATTAATCATGTTCAGTGTATACTAAATTTTAAATTATTCTGTGCAATAATATTGTGTCTTCAAAAACCTCTGGCAGCCTGTGGAAAGTCATCTCTATGATGTTAATTCATTAAGGCTTGAAATATGCCTAATATGCCTATATGGGAGCACTCTTGGCTTGGGCTACTGTTCTTAAATTAGTCATGTATAAGAGTATTCATGGTTTCTGTTATTGTTTTTGTTGTTTGGTTGGTTGGGGTGTTTTTTTATTGATATCTATGTGATTAAGACAAGTAACTGATGTTAGTACATAGTAAAGGACACTACCACTTCTTCAGGCTTTGCTGCAGAAGTTTAGACTTCACTCCTCGTGCATTTTATTTGGCTGTTCCCAGTACACAGTGTGATTGAAGTGAAATGTGAAATCTTCTTGCTCTTTCTGCTCCTCTGCTTGTTATCTCTCAAGCTCTTGTGCTGATCTGTTCATCATTTGATACTGTGACTAACAAAAAGTTATTTCCATTTCTGCTGGTGATACTTTTGCCAAGGATATTGTTGATAAGCTGCAAGCTGTCTTTCTGCTGAGATTTTGGAGCTGCCATTAGTCCACGACTTCTGCTTGCATTAACTTAAAGGTCACAGTTTTCCAGTTAAAAAAAGTGGTAGTGGGAATCTCTGGGAAATTTTTGTTTCATTTAAACAAGCTTTTGACCAGACTGGGTTATTTTTCTTTTGGAGGTTACTTGACAGAGTAAGGGAACCCAGAGAGTTAAATGTTGAACTTGTGAAGATGGGGAATTATTCTAGTAGGAAGACCTGCTAAGTGCTAGGCACAGTAAGAATGCTGACTGTCTTGACTTTCTTTACACTTGCCCTCTTTGTATGTTCCTTCTCCAGAATTTGCGTGGTTTTTTCTCAGAGAGTACGTCATTCCATATTTTGATGACTATGTTGTTTAAAAAGAGCCATTTTGAAAGTAAGTACTGTTTTGCTATAAGCAGATGCATTTTTAGGAGGGTGTTTCTCACTGTGTGTGTATAAATATATGTTTTTTAAATTAATATTGCTGATTAGGTTATGTTTTACAAGGTCAGACATCATATATATCAGCGTAGATAAGAATGAACTGTACTCTAGTGTGTAATAAAGTGGAAGTGTGTATTTGATTCATATGGCCAGTAGTTTTCTTACCATTTCAGTTGCATAGAACTGTGATTATCCAGGTGGGCTTGATTTCTAAACCCTCTCTTCTGAAGGCTTTGGTTTGGAATTGCTCAAAGCTTTTAGTTTTCTCTAATTTTGGTTTACATGGTTTTTGAAACCATGAATTCTTCAATAATTTTTTGGCAGTTTTGCATTTGTATAAAAGCAAGAAAGAGTATGCTTTTTCCTTTGGTAACAAAATCAGACCATAATATTCTCATAGTTTGTCTTAATGGTTTGCCCACACAGAGTGGCCACTGCAGGCTTTATGTCAGATGGTTCAAATCACTCTGACCTTTTGTGAGAATAAAGAGGAATCATGTGGCCTGACTGTAAAGACTTCCCATGAGAAATTCTTAAATTGATTCTGGAGTAAGCTTTTCCAGCAGACCCCTTTATTTGGAATTTGTTAAACACATAGCACTTGGCCTATTGATGTTGGGCAAATCCAAGTCCAGTGATTGTCCTGGAAGTTAAGACTGAGCCCCTGTAAAAATAACAGGATCTGAAACTGAATGCAGTGCCGTGGTGCCATGGAGCATGTGCATTGTTGAGGAGCTGTTAGACAATTTGCCTGCAATCGTGGTAGCTTTGATTGTGTGCTTAGAAGGCTTGATTTCTGAGCAGTCAGGAAGAATGAGAGTTGTTTTGTCAAGTATCTAGAATTTAGTTTTAGATGTGTGTGGAAATAATAGAACAGTAAGGCCAGATGCTAATGTAGATTGAAAACCTTGATAGAAGAAATATTTTCATCCAACTCACCCTAAATTAAACTTTTCAAAATGTTGTGGTTTTATTTTTAATAATAAACTCCAGTTTACATTATTACGTTGAAATAGACTTACTGAGCTCATCCCACTTATTTTTCCTTTTGCAAAGTAACACCAGTGTATCTTTGATAGGTGCTTTGGAAGTTCTGATAGAAATGAAAAATCAAGGTATACCTTTCAACAAAGAAACTTATCTACTTGCATTTGCGATATGCTACAAACTTGTAAGTATTTTTAATTAACATAACAAAAAAGTCTTTAAAATGCATACTCTATGTCCTCTTTTTTTTATTTTAAAATTTCAATATGTTCTCAGTCATGGTTTCTTACCTAGTTAAAATGTTTTCTTCCTGATTTGGGAATGACCAGCAAGTGGAAAGTGTCTGTTGGTTTTACCTTCTGATGGGGTTGTTTCATTTCTTGAAGCCAGGACAGTTTGGGCAAGGCATAGTTGTTAAAATAATGGAAATTATTTGGCTTGGAATATCATACTTCAATGTGTTTCTCAAGAAATACTGCACAGAATCTGCTTGTTTGGGTTCAGATATGGGTTGCCTTGGGAATCTTACATAATGTTGATTTTTGAATGCCTTTTGAATGTGATTGCAATTGCACACAGTCCTGTCATAATCACAAGAGTAACAAGGGCAAATTGAGTTTGAAATTTCTATGCAGGACAGCCTGGAGTCTTGCAAAATCTCAGTGAAATTGCTTGAAGAAGCACAGCTAAAAGGTGTCACGTTACCACTGCGAGTGTTCTACTTTGCTGTGGCAACTGCTCTGAAGCAGGTACCCTACTTTTTGTTTTGATTTATCCACGAATCTCTATAGTTCAATTTTAGTAAGATAGTCAGTGAAACAAAGCTAAGAGAGAGGAAGTGTGAGTGATCTGTATAATAACTTCAAGTGCTAGAATTCTTAGACACCCCCACCCACCCAAAAAAAAAGTAGGATTATGGACAGCTCCCACATAAAGTGGGTGTGGAAATACTGATATCTAAACACATCTTGTGTCTAATGCAAAGGCATTTTGTACTAATGACAATGCCATATTCTCAGAAATTAGTTGCACAAGCAGGTTAGATGTAACCGTGGATTCCAAACTGTGAATACTACTATTTCGTAAAGTTTTCCTTTCAATGAAGTTAAAATTATAATTTAAATAATTGTACAGTCATTTCTTTAAAATATTTATCTTGGGAGGCAGACTCAAAATCTATGATGTGTGTTGCATTACTGAAAGATAGCCTGTCTTTGTTCACAACATGTTTCTTCACAGGATGTTTCTTATACCTCGTGTTCTTAAGCATGGATATAAAAAGGTTCTGAGGCAGTACGGGGTGAATATTGAGCAGGAGTGTAACTTCAAGGAAATTCTGAAGTCCAATGTTTCCTCTGCCATTAATTTTTGTATACAGTTTAAAGAAATTCTGAACATCCACTGCCTCATGTCTAAACAGAGGTCAGATTCACTTTAAGAACTAGTTATTGGATGCTGTATTTGAATGAAGGAAGGAGAATTGTTAAAATGTTTCTAAGGATTCCCTAGTCTTTTTTATGCTATCTCAGTGAACAAAGACACTGAACAATAACATTGAAACTGATTTATTCATGTGCCTGTTGGCATGACAGGGCTTCTTATTGGCATTGAGATTAAAAAACAAAATCTCTATCTCTGAAACAACATGAAATACCCTTAATGCTATTGCTTCATGTAAAAATCAGTTAAAATTCATGCTTTGAGAACAGAATAATGTTCCTCCATACATTTGTCTGTTCCTTAGTCTGCATTGTCTGTGTCACTGCATCTTGCTGTAAGACATTTCCTGATCCCAAGTAACAGTGGTTGGTCTCCTAAGTGTCAATGTAACCTTCACTGCCTATACAAATCAGTTTATGGCATAGATATAGTGCTGTAAATCTTTATGTCCAGAAGATTAAGAGTGCTGAGCAGGATACCCACAGTAACATGCTGTACTTCATTTAAGTACTCCAACATGTGCCAAACCAAGCATGTGTGTAGGTCCTATATCTTTTAAGTGCTGTCATGCTCAGTGTTGGTGATGTGCTTCCTTTCCCTGCAGGGGGTACTGTCTGGTGTGCCAAAGAGCCTGATGGCACGGGAACCCCAGTGTGGGGTGTTCCTTTCAGAGGTTGGACCACCCCTCTGGTCTGTAGGTCTTGGAGTAGGGCTTCTAAATGCTGGTTTTGATTCATTAAAAAGTTGTGAGAGACAGTTGTGTTTCTTGAACTTTTATTGTGAAAGTGTGTCACATGTTTAACCATTTTTTTTTATTCTTCACAATTTCTTTCTAGAATGATGTAGCTCTAGCCAAATTCTATTGTTCCCAGATAATGAAAACAGAGAGCAAACTATACAATAATCTTAAAGTAAGTGAGCTTGTTTTTTATAAGAATTTGCAGAGAAGTAGGCCGTACTGGACAAAAAACTATCATTTGCAAAAGAACAGACGGTCAGCTTCTTAATAGCACAGGCATGTAGTGGTACTAGTGCTGAGCTTGGTTTTGAGCCAACAATTTCTGTCAGTTGCATGAGTTACATTTTGAATTGTTCACACTCTCCATTTTTTAAAATCACTTCCTGCCACAGATGGGAATGGAAAGTAGACAAGTCCTATGTTGGATTATAGACCAGTGAATAATTTCTAGTAATGACATTGTGACTTTATCTGTGTAAGATATTTACACAGAGCTCCATGTAAATGCAGTACTTAGCTGTGCTCTGCCCACTTCAGGCCTCCTTCATCACTATCAACCATAACCACATATGTACATACAACAATTTTTTTTTTTCTGTAATTGCATGGTCTACAACATGAGAGAAAGTCTACTGCATGTGCCCAGCAAGTGAGCATTCTAAGATACAGAAAAAAAACCACTTTACTCAAGAACAGGCAATGAAGCTACATCAGAGGAGCTCTGCCTCCCAGCTCACCCTTTCCGGGTACCAGCTGTGAAATAAAACCAAATGTCTGTGGAAATAGATCATTCCCTTTACTTTCTTCATGCTTAAGGGATTTTTATTAGTGCAGTGTCTAGAATTATATTTTGCCCTGCTTTGCTTAATGCCTTTCTCAAACACTGTTTTAGAAATATGCATTCTGATGAAAAGTATTATTGGTGTGGTGTGGTTTTATTTTATTTTTAAGGTTCTTGTCCAGCTCAGATCTGGTTTGCTAGAAGAAGTCATAAAGACATTAGAGGAAGCAGTGGAAGTAGATACTCCTCCCTTTGTGAAAAAAATTGAGTTTTCTGAGCAGGTGGTGAGTATACAGTAAAAACAATGAGGTCCGCTGTGCTAGGCTGAGCCATGATGACAATGCTTCAGCAACAGAACTTCAGGTGTCTGAGTTCACCCTGCTAAAGTTGTTTGGCTTCTGTTGCATTGAGATGCCAAAGCAGCTAGCTGGCTTTTTACTGTTGGACAAAGCACTTAGCTCTCTAGTTCCCTTTTTTATTGTGGATCTTGTGCCTAGAAGCTTGATTTTCATCTGCATGTAGATGAAATATTCCCTAATGGCAATAAATAATTTAATCCCCTGCCTTCTGTGCTCTTTTCATTTGATGCAAAAATAAGAAGTTCTGATAACAGCAATCTTGGTAGGCTTGTAATATTTGCAAAGACTTTTGCTGCTATGCAGGGAAGCGTGATATGGGAAATAATAGCTTTTTTGCTATTTTACTGTATTTCACTGTAAAAACATAATTAAAAGTACATTAGTATTTATTTTATTATTAAAAAACAGCTTTTGTGGTGTTAATCATCAAGAAGGCTTCCTTCAGGGGAAGTACCCCTATCAGCTTGGTAGCATTGCTTTTGCTTTTCCTGAAACTTACTCGTATATTAATTTTGAATGTCTATGAAACAAAGTATTCTAAGACTGTTTAAATAATTAACTACTTAGACTTTCACTGCTGCACATGGAAAAAAAATAAGTAACTGATCCATAAAATAATAAATACTAGGTAGAAGGCAGGCATAAGTTTCAAAACAAAGACCATGGCTATTAACTGCTATGTTGAAAATAATTATTTTTTTAAATCAGCATTTCATTTTGTAAATTTATTGCAAAAAAATGTTGCATGTGTCAATGTTATATTTTTATATTGTTTGATAAATTTGTAACAGTCCCTAAGAAGATGGAACATTATTCCTAACCCATTCCTTCCAAAAATGGTTATTGATTAATAGCAATTTTTAAGCTACTTACTTAAACTTGAACTCATAGTCTGCGTATGGCACACAGAACTTCTCAGTGTTCTGTAGTCTGACTTCATTGATTTGTACTGCATTGGACATCTAGTCTGATACATAACAATGTCTCACATTACATGATAATGTCAGGATAATCTGTAAAGTTGATTCCAGGAAACAGTTACATTTCTTGAGTTCAAATAGAGAATAATTGTGTTAGTCTTTACTGGAGCTATAAATAGGACTGTAAAACTTCAAGGAAGTTTTAAATCTAATAAACTCAAATAGGTATCCAGTGCATTTCCAGTGTTTTCTGGTGTTGAATAATGTATGCTGTGTAAAATCCTCTTCTTATGAGTCATTGTGTTAGCCATGGGTCTTACATTGCTTACTCTTTTTGAGTGGTCTTGTTTTCAGCATGGTGCTTGAGTGAGATCTTGCTGAACTGTAACAGTCTATCATTTTCTCTTCCTTAGCTGGCTACAGTCAGGGAAAAGATGGAAGAAAACCCCAACCTTTCTGCCAAATTAGGAAATATATATACCAAACTACAAGCTTCGGGACGGTTAACTTCTAGTACTCTAGAGGACATGCTTTTCCAGATTCCTAGCTCAAAGAAGACCCTTGCCAAGTTTTTTAACCAGAAACAATTCAGCTGTCAGGCTGCTAAAACACTTCGGTCAAATCTGTTATTGGAGTAGTTCAATATTTGGTCAGCAAACTGACCTGCTGATAGCATCTTTTAAGACAAGTTCAAATAAAATATCTTCCTACCACAATCAGCAATTGTTTAAGTTGTTTGTGTGAAACTGCATTTGAGATGCAGATCATGTAGCTTCCATGTTTCCATTTTGATTCCGAAAGCAAGCCATGACTGTGGGTATTTGTATGTTTTTTAAAAATGGGATGTTAAGAGTGTTTTGAAGTTTTTCCTCAGGCACTTAAATCAGATTTGCGTCTGCTAAATGTTCTGATGGAAGTGAACATAATGGTATGCCTGTCTGACCTGATTTTTGTGGTTCATAAGAAGAAAATTCAGCCTTTGTTGGATGTAATGCTCTGACTGAAAGGATAGGTGGAGTACAGAGTCTAGGTAAAAGAGTCTGGAAATGCTTTAACTGTTTATACAAGTTCTGTACATCTCAGGAGAGTCAGAGGAAAGCAAACAACTTTTCTTCTTTTTAAGATCTTCAGAAGCAATATATTAGTATGCATTTTCATATCAAATGGGATCAAGGAAATGTTATGGGAGGTACTATGGTAATCAGATTAACAGGTTGTTTTCTCACTTGAAAGAGATTCCTGAACAAAAGTCAGGGTCTTAGAGTTACTGGCCCTGCATGTTGCTTCTTCAAATTTTTGTGTTAAGCCTCCCAACATAAGCAGACCTTGATGCAGATTTGTGGCTAAGTCCTTATTAATTTCTTAGGGCAAGTATGATCACTTTTTTAGACTAGACTTTCATACCACCTGTGTAATTCACTCATATGTAGAGCAAGTGGTCACAAAAACAATAGGAAGAAGCTTCACATTGACCCAGCTTTAATGACTCCAAGCCCAATGTGCCATGGTCTGGTAACCACAGTGGTTGTGGATTAAGGGTTGGACTTGATGATCTCAGAGGTCCTTTTCAACCTGGCTGATTCTGTGCTTGATTCCAGTATAAAAAGCTGTAATTATGTGTCCTGCAAGCAGAAAAGTAGATGGAGTCCAGCTTGGTACTTTCCAGCTTAGACCACCTTCTGTCTCCTTTGGCTTCTATTATTTTTATTTTGTCTCTCCCCTCCTCAAGCAGATTTTGGGACTCAATATATGAAACTGTTGAAGCCAGTGAGTCATAGAAGAAACAGCCCACCCACGCAGAAACACATCTTTAGCCATCAAAACTAATGTGTCTACAGCAGGCCAGGGGCGTTCTTCTGAGGCTCTAACATTGTAACTCATTCCTGCCACCACGTTAATAATAAAATGCACAAAACTTACACAGTGGGTGGAATTTCTTTTGAGTGTAATGAATACTTTGAAGTTCCTATCATATTTTTATGAAATACGTGCATGTTTTTTGTGAGTGTCTGGATAGGTTAAAGGACGACCTGTGTTAGTCTAAGAACACGGCTAGTCTTTCTGTCATACAAAATGTCACACATAATTCAGGAGTACAGGTTTTTTGTCGTTTACAGTATGGACCCATAACTAGCTCCCAGTCCTTTCTCCACAAATCTGATACAGGATTTGCAAAGACTGCAATGTGGCAAGGATTATTTTCAACTAAATTAGAGGAGTTAATTACTTTTCAATTTAGTCAGTTGATACTATCAGGAAAACTTTTATGTAAAACTACATTGTTAGGGGCAACAGAAGATAGTTTGACCCATTTAGCCTGTTACACAGCAAATATGTAAGGTCAGTTCTGTTCAATTAACTTATTTGTCAGTTTCAAATTTTTATCAATTGCCAGAAGCTCATGCTGGGACTGAGATGTGTATGGTTTTTGTTTATTTCAATATGAACTGGTTAGGCTCTTGGCTGAGGCTGTATCAGACCCGTGACAAAAGTAATGATAACCTGCTACAGTGGTAGATGGAGCTGATGTCTTCCATTGTTTGTTCTCTTCACTACTTGTTTTCTTGAGGCTGATGTACTCAGGTTTACTCTTCATTTTAAAGAAATACGGTTTATTTGGTTTGAGAATGAAGGGGGTTGCCTTTAAATGGAATTATACAATAATAGAGAATCATTAGGGTTGGAGAAGACCTTTAAGATCATGGGGTCCAACTACCACAACCACTAAACATTATCTTGAGGCACCACATCTGAACCATTCTTGAACACCTCCAGGGCTGGCAACTCCACCACCTCCCTAGGCAGCCCATTCCAATGACACGACACTCAGTAAAGACATTTTTCCTAATATCCAACCTAAACCTCCCCTGGCACAACTTCAACCCATTTCCTCTCATCCTATCACTAGATACTTGGGAGAAGAGATCAGCACCAGCCTCTCCACAACCTCCCTCCAGGTAGTTGTAGAGACCAATAACATCTCCCCTGAGCTTTCTGTTCTTTAGACTAAATAACCCCAGTTCCCTCAGTCATTCCTCATATGACATGCCCTCCAAACCCCTCACCAGCCTCGTAGCTCTCCTCTGGACATGCTCCAGGACCTCAGTGGCTTTCTTACACTGTGGTGCCCAAAACTGAACACAGTACTCAAGCTGTGCCCTTACCAGGGCCAAGTACAGCGGAACAATCACTGCCCTATTCCTGCTGGACATACTGTTTTTGATAGAGGCAACATATATACAAATAACCAGTGATACTTCAGTAGAATAAGCAAGCAGGATCCTAAGCAGGATTACAAGATAGGGTAAAAGAAACACACACAGAATTCAGACAATTAAACATCAGAATATGGAAGGTGGCACTGGAAATCTTGTAGAAGGCTGGTAACATCCTGCCTTAGGAAAAAGGAGGGTAGAAAAGAGCAACTTATGATATTCATATAGTTCATTTCAAACAAAGCCTAGTTTTTTCACAGAAGTTGCACAGAGGATTATTAATCGGGAAAGCTTGGATTTGAATGTGTATTTATAAATTTACCTAGTGGTGTATCAAAGTCCTGTGCATGCTGGCTTTTGTGTACAGGAGTCTTCAGCCACGTGCTTACTTCAGCATATTTACGTGTGGTTGGCTTCTGGTTTTCCAGCACCCTAGATCAGGAAATCAAACTTGACAAAGTTAAGCAAATAGGGGTTTTTTTTCGGGGGGGTTGGAGGTGCTGGAACAACAAGGGCTGAGTCAAGGCTGAGTTACTAGAGAGCAAAAGGGTCTGTGCTGTATTATTGTAGCCAGCAGAATAATTTTACTTTGTATTAAGTTTTAATCAATGATGAACCTTGAAATTAAATAGCCAACAATGTGAAATTCAGTTTATAGTTAGGATATTATTATTTTTTTTGTGGACAATGTGAAAATCCTGTTGTATGGGAATGGAGTGCTGTTTATCATATTTAAGTATTCTTCCTGCAATACAACAAAACATCAGTTTTTTGTGTGTTCTGGCACGGCAGCAGCATTTTTGGAAGAGTGACCCTGGCGACAGCAGGTGGCGTTCCTCGATCGTGCTTTCCCACCGGCATCATCCCCAGGGACAGCTTTTACCTGCAGTGCCAGTTAAGTAAAAGCAGGGCAGGATGAACAGTTTGCCCTATGTTTAATGCATGCTTAATCTTAACAGGGGAAATCCAGGCAACAGCCCGCAACCTCGAATAATTGGTGATGAACATAGACTGCAAACATATATGTTTATAGCATTTAGTTTGAAACTTACTGCATTCACTGTAACAACTCATCTCTGCCAATGATCACAATGCAGTTTTTACAGTATTCTGTGGAAATACTAATTACCTAGGTAAAAAGCTGCTACTTTTATTTCTAGTACAACAAAGACAATTATAAAGGCTTGCTTTCCTATGCCTTTAAGAGAAAGTTGGGGGCCTTTCACAACTCGAGCTGTAAAAACATTCATTTTCACATTCACGTGGCATTTGGGTTGTGTGCAGTCTTCAAAGGACTGACACTCCTCTTCTAAAGATGCTTCTGCTTTTCTCCATGGATTCTCTTTCATATTACTGTCCCCAAGCATCCTGAGTCTTGGTAAGAAAGGATCACTTCCTCTGTGCTTCTCTCAGGTTAATTTTCTTATTCGAAACAATATAAGTGAAGATGAAAGACTTCTTGCAATGGAGCTCAGAAGTTCTTGCAGGCCTCAAGAAGAGTTTCATGCAAAGACATGTTAGAACTTCGCAGCACTGTAGAAAGTAGGGAGACCTTGAGTGCGTAGGTCTAGATCTGTTCAGCCCCAGGCATATTTTTTGTTTGTGGTTTGGGGTTTTTTTTCTCCTCAGCACTGTTACAGATTGCACCCTTCTTTACTGCAAAATAAGCAGAGACTTTTTTTGTTTGATGGTGTATTTGTTTGTTTGTTTTAAATCTACATCAGTTGTGACTGCTTACATATCCTTGTACTGACACATATTCCTGAGCACATTTGTTAGATGTTGCTCATACACCTACTTTTTTAAATATATGTTGCTCATATGTTTTGAGCTCCACAATTGTCTGATTATCTGCTCCCCTTCCAAGATACTCTTAAAGTTATCTTATTTTCATCTGACTGATAAATTTAAACAGAGAGTAGATCTAGAAAGTCTTAAAACTAGTACTGATACTGGCCCCGTTTTCTGTAATGTGAAATGTAGTCTATTTCTGTACCTATCTTTTCTTGTGTTGTTGAAGATCCTTGGCTGAAGACACTCAGGAGCTTCTGGTGTGTCTGAGCATTGTGTAGTTTTTCTGGAACTCCTAGTAATTCCAGCAGCATATGCAGTGAAATGCAAGGTAGTCTGCCCTCATCTCCCCCAGCACTGGTGCATGTTTTTTCAAGTATTGATGCTTTAAGTTTCTTCAGACCCTTCTGTATACTGTCAGGCAAGGTCAGTTCCCATGTCTCCATACCAAGCAGCAATCCAAAGTAGATGCAATATATTATTTTTTCTCGTATATGCAAGAAATTCACTGATATCAGAGGCAAGTTGATCTTAGTGCCATCTGCACAAATCTGGCATAAGGGATCAGAGCCATCTAAGGCTGAACCTGGTGTCCACATGAAGGGCAAAAGCAGTGTAACATGCTGGGATAACTTGTGACTAGAGTGCTTAAGTGGGAGGATGCAGGAAAGACAGGGATGGGCAAGGGCATCAGGGAGGCTGAGCTCTGTATAAAGGAGTCATATGCAAGGAGCTTCACCCTGGAGCAGGTGATGAGCCAGTAGAGAGGGTGTGGGTAAGGATCAGAGGACAGACCAGCACAGGTGATGCTGCCACAGGTATCTGCTATCCATGTCATACCTGTTGCCTACTTCAGAAAAAAAGTGCACTCACTTCTGTCAAACACAAAACTTTGACTCAGCCACTTGGGCTGATGATGTCCTTGGACAGGCCACGTGACTTTTTTGCCTGAAAAAGCTAGAGCAGGCTCTTTGTTCCTGGATGCCCAAGGGGATGGCTGCTTGCAGTAAGCTGCCCCTACATCCACTCCACACCTACTCCAAAAGAGGAGTTTTCCACTTAGGTAACATTAAATGTAGGTTTTTCAAGGTATATTATGAGATATGGGGAGGGTTTTTTGCCCAGTGTCCTGAACTAATCCTTGCTTTCAGTTTCAATACAGCCACGGGAAGTTTGTGGGGTGCCAGTACCACTGACCTTTGTGAGACACTTGGAGAGAGATTAGGACCTTGGCCATACCCAGCAGGAACTGCAATATCAAAACAAAACAGAAAATTGACCACCTCCAGTCTTGCCTGTGCTAAGTAATTCAGGCTGACTCCTATGCAAGGAACTGCCACATTTACTCCAGGAAAAAGAAATGCTATGTAGAAGGAGATTTGTCAAAACCAAACTTGATGGAAGATTTTAGAAAATAATAGTGGAAAATGTAACTTGGTAATTACATTTGGAACAGCTGAGAGTGCAGTGTGAATTCACAGGTAACAATTCCCTGGTAATTAGTCCATTTGTGATGGCTTACAAGTGCTGTAGCACTGCGGGCTTAGGGCAGTAAATGGACCTGACTCTGAATGGCAGGTTTTCAAATTTTTATTTTCTTTTTTTAATGCCTTTACAGAAGGAGCAGTCCTGCACTCCTTTCAGGCACCACGCACTGCAGAACTGCTGCAGCATAACTTGTTAGACCAGGAAAGGGAACCAGTTCCAAATTCACTTTACCTAATGTAAAAATAGTCTTAAGTGTGTGGTTGAACATTAGCAAAATAGTTTGAGAAACTTCTCATCCTATTTCTCTCTGATACCATCACTTTGGGAGGGGTAAAGGGAAGGGAGGAGTAAAAAGGAGAAATAAAAGGCAGAGACATTGTTCAGAACTTCTTCTTTGTGTTTGAAGCTTTATCAGTTCTCACACCAGAATGACAGAAAAAGAGAACTGTGATGGAGAAAGGATGATACATCTACAAAATTGCCCTAGTGGTTAAGTACTTTCAGGGGAAATTCAGACCACAGAATCTGCTCTGCTGCACTTTTACTACCCTTTGGAAGAGTTCAAGATTTGTAAGCACTGGCAAAATAAAGCTTTGAAAAATGCCTCACAAAACACTGGAAAAAATGGCAAGCTTGATTTTAGAAAAGAACCTGTGGTAGCTACTGGCTTAATGCATCTCTCTATGTCCAGCCATGCAGATGAAAACATCAGCGTGACAAAATTCTGTCCTGAAAGTTTACACAGAATGCACTTTTTTTATTGGCAGAACTAGTTGGATTGCAAGACTTTGCTGACTCAGGTTGCTGCGTATCTGCCTTGGACATCCAGACAGAGTAGCTGGCTACCCTAAAGAATGTGATGGAAAAAAGTGTGATACCTTGTCAAATTTCTATTACCAAAGTAAATGTTAGATTTTTTCTTGGTTTTACAAATGTTTATAACAATATTAGTGACACTTATGTCTTGGGTGGATTCTTTTTTGCAGACTAACCAGAGAACTGTACACTAACTTACACTAGAACAGGTGTCGGGAGACCATCTTGTTCCACCCCCCATTATGTGTAAGCAGAGAATAGCACTGAAACATTAAGTCAGAAAAAGGAAATTAAAGTCCTTGCCTGTTCAATTGCAGCCATAAGGGTGTAGCTCCCTTTTCTTCAAGTGAAATCAAGCTTTTTTTTTTTTTTTTCCTTCACTTTAAGAGCTATATGACTTTATTAAATTGTCTAGCTTCATAGCTGGTTATATATAGTTCTTGTTCCTGCCCACTCCTAAAAGGACTGTGCTCCAGACTCAGCAGTGCTTGGGCTGAATCAGGGCCTGTAGTAGTAACTTGCTTTAATTCTTTTCTTACTTAACAGGGGTGCCTAAAAATATCCTCTGACCTTCAGAGAATGGAATAAGGAAGTTCTCTTCCATTGAGAGATGATTTTAAATATCTCACTTCTGTGGCACCATTTTATTCTGCCCACAGTCTACTTCTTGCATATGAGCTAAATCACAGTCATTCACCCTTCACCACTGGTGAATATTTCCTGTCAACTAGTATACAACTTGAAGTCTCATTTATTTAATTAATGCTCTTTCTATATTTACACTTTAAAAATCTTTTTCATAGGGTCAAGGTGGATGTACAACTTCCTGAACTATGTCAGGGCTTCCCATATTAGTTATTTAATGGAGTACCTATATAATTAACCACTTTAGTCTCCTATAAATCCTAGATAGAGGGTTGGTAGTGATGTTTTTCCCAAGGATATTTGTCTAAAGACCTTTTGTCAAAGCTTGTTGACATAATTAGAAATGTCCAGATCATGGAAAGGGTTTGCAGACTGCCACAATAGGAGTAATAGAAAGCAATATCCCAGTTTGTGATTATTCCTGTGTTTAATCATTCATCTGATTATTCAGATGTATGTTGTGCATAAGGGTTACAAGCAACACTGGGCTTGCTCTGCTGTCTCTTCTCCATTGCTCAGATCTGAATGTCCAAAGAGCAGACTGTTTTCTTCCCAAGATGAGCTTTAACAGTCAGGCATTTTCTTTCTTCCCAAAATGATATGCCACTGTATGCTTCTTCTCTATTGTGCTCACATATAAATCCAGGTGTGATTTCCACCCCCACCCCCTCACCCTCATTGTGTTCTTCTTGGTCCTGTTCCTACCCTATCACTTAGAAAGAGGTGTAACACCGTGTTTAATTTGCCAACGAGAATATCATGCATGTTATTATAACATTTTCTTGCATAAATGCTTGGTCTTCCTGTTTGCTGCAGGGAATAATTTACACATGTGGTTTTTATCTTGTAAATATTCAAGGTCAGTCTTATAAATAGTGAGTCAGTCCATTAGTGCATGTTCTGAGCAAGACTGTTCATTTAATTAGCCTGGACATTACGTGGATAGCTTGGAAGCTGCATGTTGGTGTCGTATTGTGCTGGTCCTCTTCTTGCTTTCTTAATATTTCTTTCCTTAAACCTGCATATTCAGCAAGGAGGTGCATGAAAACAGAGTGATGGGGAAGAGAAAGTGAGAACTGCTTCTCTGTGTCAGGAGAAAACTGCATTAGTGGGTGCTTGCTGCACCAGTGCTCTTTTCCTGTCCTGGATGCAGTCACAGTTGCTGATTAGGGCAATTATGGCAAACCAGAGAAATGAGAAAGGGTAACAACAAATCAGCTGCTTCGTAGCTATGCTGATAATGTTTCTCAGCTGTTTCAATGCCCAAAATATCTTACTAAGTAGCCCAATAGGGTCCGGCTTAATGTATTCTTTAAAAAGAAAACACATTAAAAATTACTGTAAAGATGAATAATTGAATCAGCTTTGCCATGTAATGCAATAACTTATAAAATTTTCTTTGAATGCCTCGAGGGACTGCCATCTCTCTCGTATTCTGAGCCCAAGTAAAAGTACACCCTCTGAATGATGCAGTGACTGCAGTCAATAACTTGCATGATACCTGAAATCTGTTCCTTAGGACCACCTGAGATAATTTAGCCAATCTAATTCTTGAGTTGCTAGCCAAAAACATGAAGGAGCTAAGAAGTGACATTTTTGGCGATTAAATTATTACATTTATTTTGTAGACAAATACATATTTACAGCCAAAATTTTGATAGTTGCCTCAGTTTTGGAGAGACCATGTCTGGAAATGTAGGGACTGATTCTGTGGAGGTGCCATTGTTGGAAATATTCAAGGCCAGGTTGGATGGGTCTTGGAGCAACCTGGTCTAGTGGGAGGTGACCCAGCCCATGCAGGGGGGTTGGAACTACGTGATCCTTAAGGTCCCTTCCAACCCAAATCATTTTATGATTCTGTGATTCTCAGATGCTGTTTCACATGGGGTTTTGTGTGCTCTCTAGAAGCCCTGAAAATCAGGTATGAGGTAAGGTGTCCCTGAAATGGGGAACCCCAGGCTGGTTGTCTGTTGTAAATAAATGCACAGTTTTGGCTGACAGCTATACAGAATCTTGGTGATTTTCAGCTGTGAAATGAATTCATAGCTCCTGGCAGTCAAGTCACATGCCCACTCTTAAGTGTACTAAGCCAAGCTGTTTTACTTTTAAAGCCATTCCTTGTGCCAGAAATAGAAATGAAGGAGGATGATGGGAAGCGATGTGATCTTGTAATTTTCCTACATGCCTTGAAAATCCAAGGATCCTGAAATCTTGACAGTTTTTTAATTCCAGCACAGTTAACCTGAGAACTTCACAAACACCAAGACGTTTAGATGTTTCTATGAAATATACCTAATCTGGAATAGAACTGATTTTGTATTACAGCATCCCAGTGGGCTTCATAGAGTATAAGAAGCTTGTGGGCTTTTGTAGAAGCTCAAGAAAATAGAGAAGCCAGACCTCCACTGATACAACTTTTTGTGTCTCACTGTGCTTTACCTCAATTCTGACTACTTCTGCCGTTAGCGGATTTTCCACTGGGTTCCAACACCCAGCACCCAGACTGTAGAGTTTGTAAATGTGGTTAAAAGGGCAGCTCAGAGAATTTTATTGTTTAAACAATAAGCAGAAACATAATCTGAGAATGCTTCCTGTTGCCCTAAATGACCTCGAGGGAAGAAGTGAACGTATAAAACTAAGAATGTCAAACATTTTTTTTAAGTTACTTTTTTGAGTAATAGAGACAAATTCAGTCCAGAAATGTAGACAAGCCCACAATAAATTTGCAATTTATTGCACAAAGCCAGTCTGGGGCTTGTATAATTTAACTTATTTTCTTCACTGTGTAAGTGAATAAATCCCACGTATTTTGTAAGATTTATGCCCCATCATTTACCCAAGTTATTCTGATGTGCCCTGATCTGCTAGGAATCCATTCTCCTTGTAATGATCTTTATCTATGCAGGTAGTTTTCTCTTCCTGTGGTGGAGCAGTGTTACCTCTGAGCACACACCTCCTGCTCTGCCAAGTGAGACAGGAGGCAGGGGCCTTTACTTTTGGTATGAAGCTTTCTGTGTCTCACAACTCCTGCTGCCTGTAGCTGCAGCCATTCTATATTGTTTCTTGTTCCTTTACATTTATTGAATAAACTGACACACCAAATTCACTATTTCTTCAGCAAAGTGTTGGCAAACATGTCTTGCTAAGTCTGTATTCACCTGTGTCATATTTGTGAAGCTAGAGTGAGACAAAAATTATTTTTACTGATTAATTCAAATGTTTCACAACTCGTGAAGCCCAAGGGCTTTCTGAGAAAAAGACATGTTCTGCTTGCATACTCCACTGAAAACCAGATGTTGCTTTGTGCACTTCCTCTCACTATTGCTAAATGTGATACTGCCCTTCTGGCATACAACAGCTTTTTGTGTCTGTAAACTATATATTGTAGTTGTAGGCAATAAATTTCAGGAGCATGGACAGAAGCTGGGCAAGTACACAGAACAGTAGTTTGCTGTTTCAGGGAACCAGATAGCTGCACATGCAATTCTGAGCATGGTAGATGAAATAATGTGAGATCAGCTCACAGCACTGCAAAGCCTTTATGCCTGTAATCCAACCTGGTAACACAGATAACACGCTGAACCAGCAGCAGGAGGAGGCAAATTAAGACAGGCCAAAGCAAGAACTCTTCAAGCATTGCAAAAAGAGTTATAGCTCAAAATTCTATGTCAATATAGAGCAAAAAGTTCAGGCAAACTCTTTACAGGAGAAATCTTCTAGAGCTGGGAATTTAGAGAGCAAGTCCTAGTTATGCTGACTATTCCACAAAAGAAAATCTATGAATATACTACAGGAAAAAAGAATATATTGATAGTAGATAATGTTACACCCGGGCAATGGTTATTTAAACATACTGACTTCATTGTAATTGTATATTATATGTTTAAAAAATTAATTTCTTACATACTACAAATGTAATAAAGTCTATAGCTAGTGTTTCTGAGGTATTAGGAAGATAACTGCAAGTTTGTCATTGGCCTTATAAGCACTGTTTGACTAAGTCCAAATACTTGTTGTATTTTAAGTATTAAAAACAGAATTCTGTTTTGTGTTCAACATATGTGAGACAAAATCTCTTCTATGGGTCCTTTGCAAGTAAGTATGTGGTTTGATCCATTTTGCATACCTGCTGAATTCTGAACTGCATCTTGCCAGTACTCTTACATAGCCTAGGTATCTACAGGCCACACTGAAGATGTTCTGCTTCAATTTCAATGTATTTTCAACTTGATTCAACTTGATTCAACTATGACCTTAATTTCAGTTATCACAGGAGATAACACTGATGAAACAGCTTATTTTTACACCCTCTGTAAAAAGGTTTTGTTCACAGAAATAAGATATGTCTTACTGTCCTACTGATACAAAAAAATATGCCCTCTATCATTTTCAGCATGAAATGCTAACTTCACAAACTATAACTCTATCAAAGAGACCGAATCTTTGAAATGGTTTCTAAAAGTAATGGAAATACAGAACAATGCTGTGGTCATTTATGTACAGTTTTAAAGAAGTTTCAGAGGTCACAATGACCTTCATTCATTCACCTCTATAAAGGTAGAAGAATTAGATTAAGAAGAAGAATTAGATTAATTTTGTGGTTAAACATATTAAATCATAATACACCCATTACCAAATTGCTAAATAAAAAATAAACATCCCAGAATACTTATGATAACATCAAACATGATAGACTTTTCTATTCTGAATATGAGTACATTGTTCTGGATTGGTATCCCAAGTTTTGTAACACAGCATCCTGAAATCTAATATTACCTGAACAACACTTATTTAGAAAAACTCTTGGAATATCTGAAAAATGCCCACATGCCACATCAATGCATTGCAGTGAACACCACTGAAACTTCACTGACTGCAAAGTTGGAAAGTTAAAGTTACCTGTTCCTGAACCTTGTCTCTGCCACAGAACTGAAAATAGACCTTCTTGTGCCACTGTAGTTACGCAAGTTTCATCACTGAGAGAAGGATGTTACTTGTGCTCTTTATGAGACGTTACATCATGGTATGAAAATGTAATTTCCATCACACTTCTGATGCTGAGTTTTGAAGAATAGCGCTGTTTGTAATCTGCCACTTGTCTAGACAAGTACTGGTGTCCTCTCATGCATTTTATACAGCAGCAACTAGAGATGCTTTAGAGTTCACAACAAAAAGCTTAACCATTCTAACCACTTTCTACGAGTACTTTGAAGTTAAAGTTTTTGAAACTCATTTTCTTAAAATCATTCCTCCGGAGTATGTGATTGGAAGGATGGTGGTTTCCCTCAAATAAGCAGCTGTGAAAAATAAATTGTCACCCTTCTCCAGTAAAGAGGAAAACAGATACCAAAACACATTAACCAACAAATTCTGCTTGTCTCCACAATAGCAAGTCTTGAAATTTGTCATCATACCATGAAAAAATCTCCTGCCTATGTGCCCAAACCTTCTTTTTCCTAATTTTTCAATAGCTTCCAAGCATGCTGTTAGCTTTTCATCTATTACAACATTTAGCAAAAATAATTGTGAATATTTTCACTTCTTTTTGTATGCTACTAAAGTGGACAGATTTCAGACAAATTTAGTTCACAGGAGGTTATAAATGTGGGCTGGAAGGGCCACTAGTGGTAATTTTGTCTGGTTTCCTACTGTCCTCTCCTCAGACTGTTAAATCAGCCGAAGCCGAAGCTTTTTCTAAGTCCTGAAAACATCCATAGACTGAGAGAGATTCCTGGGCAACTTTTTTCAGTGCTGTACTAGGCTTTGCTAGCAAAACCATTTATTCTGGTGTCTGTAATGTAACTTAACCTTGGTTAGTCCCACATTTCAATTATGTTTCTCAAAATGTCTCTGAGGCTCGAGGTCTTTTCCTTTGAATCCCCCATGGCTCCAGCACAATTGGTTTAAACCTCCTCTCATCCACACAGTATAAAATCTCTTATGGTTGATGACGTACATGGGGACTTTCAATAAGCAGAATATATAAATCATTTGCCTCCTTGTTCTTCACAGATTTTGTCAGTGCTAAAGGAAGAAAACAAGACCATTCCAGTGAGGTTAAATAGAAACTGGATTCGTCTATGTGCAAAGAAGACTAGATATCTGTAGTTTCTGGAAATACGCCTTTGATCATGAGAGCTGGATTTTTCTATAGCAAATTCTGGCATTTGCTAACTCATTTATTATTGATGTTCTTTTCCAATATACATTAATGTAATTTCCTTTACAAGTTGCGCACTCTGGATCTTCTTACTTTTCCTACATGGGAGAACAATAGCAGGAAGGAGAAATACGTGTGTATTATTTAAACTGAGGAAGGGACAGGTGCAAAATTAAGTGACTTCTAGTTCAATAGCACGAAGTGTTTACACAAATTAAAATTGGAACCACTTAGATTCTAAGATGGTATTTGCAAGAACTGGTGGCATGCAAGGATGATACATGAGCTACTAATACTTTTACTGTAAGGTAGAAGGAAGTAACTACAATATCCTGAGAAAGAATGCAGTGGAGAATTGTTAAGAGCACATCAGGCATTTAGCGGGTCACATGGATGTTGGAGACAGGCAAACAGCTCTGCCATCTGAATCAGGGATTTGGGGCAATTATTCTTCTTGGCTCCCCAGTGTCACGCAATTCAAGTATATCTATGAATACCCAACATTCATAATTACTGTTACAAAACACACAGAGGAGTTCAGATAGGCCTTCTTTGCCTATAATTAGGGACAGCCATACAGATCTATAAATGTTTGTTTAAATAATTTCAACAAAAATTTTAATAGCATCTTTCAAGAATGCATTTTATTATTGGAGTAATTTGGGGCATTTTACAAGATGTACGTGAATGTCATTAGCTTGAGCTTTACTTTTAAAAGTGATTCAGCACACCTAGCCTTAGCTGGCACATTGGAAATATTTTCTAACTAAATTGCATTTCAGAAGAAAACTAAGTTTTTGCGTTTTGATGAAGATTTTCCTCAAAGATTTTCCTCAGAGAGTTTCCTCAAAGATTTACTCATTTCCATAGAGAAAGAATAAGTTTGCTGTTCTGGGGGGTTTTTGTTCGTTTTGGCAAATCATGAAATGTCTTAAAACCAGTATGAGTCTTCTTTTTGGTTGAAGTTTATTATATTTCAGATTAAATTAAAGACTTGCTTTCTTGTGTTGTCTATCAACAATTAATAAAGCAGTAGAGAAAGATAGCTTTCTGACTGAAAGAATCTGTTTAAAATGTGGCTGGCTGAAACATCGAGCAAGAGCCATATGACAGTGAAGGTGTCCTTTAATGGGCTCCTATTATTCTTTTCCCTCATTTGACACAATCTTTGAGTTTTCAGACAGTACCGGGTCACCTGGATGACAGAAACCAGAAGCTTTAACTGAGTATAAATACCAGGGTCAAAACTACTGGCTGAAAAGAAACTGTCAAAAATCAATTATCAATACCAATTTTTTTAGCAGCTCAAATGTCACTGCCACAAAACAGTCTAACTCCTATGATGAGATAACTGCATCTCACTTTGCAAGGTTTTTGACATGGTCTTCCATAGTATCCTTGTACCCAAATTGGTGAGCCAAGGATTAGACACACAGATGGTCAAGTACACAGAAAACTGTCGGGACTGTTGGGCTCAAGGAGTTGTGTGACCATGACTACAAAGTCCAACTGTTGGCTAGTTACTCACTGTGTCCTGACCCATACTGTTTAACATCTCTGGTAGTTCATCCTCAGCAAGCTTGCCAATGGTACCAAGCCAGAGGACAGTGGATATGCTGGAGGGAAATTGAAATTCTCAACAGGCAGGAAAATTGGGGTGGCAGGGCCCTCAGAAAGTTTAACAAGGACAAGTCAAAAGTCTTTGTAGAGAACAGCCTTCAGCACCACTACAGACAGTGGGATGAGTGGCTGGAAATTAACTATGCAGATGACCTCCAGAGGTCCCTTCAAACCTCATTTATTCTTTAATTTTTTTAGCTCTATAAATATTGTGTCCTCTTCACAAGCTGAAGTTACTAATACAACAAAACTTTTCCTTCATCAGTCAGACAAGTTGTAATTTTCATGGTAACAAGGGAATTCCTCTTTCTCCATTTTTCCTACTTGTTGGAATAATTAACTTTTTCCAAGAAGATCTAACTGAAGGTAGAGGAATTCCTGATTACTACAGATTTTTTTTTTCCATGCTGTACTGTTCTGATACTCTGTTAAATGGAGATTTTGTTAGACAACATTCAGCATAGTGGCTGGTGGTGCCAATATTAAATGTGGAGAGATATTTCATCTTCTGAATGTTGCTTACTGCCCAGAAGTACCTAGAGAAAATGAAGTCACTCTTATCTGCTTTACCAGTGTCTGAATAGCAGCCTTGCACATGAGAACAACAAAAGAATTATGCATGGTTTACACCACAAAAAGGTATATTTTGTGTACGTATTTCACCCATAAAAAGATAGTCAAGTAATATCCCTGGGCTGAAAAACACCAATAAGAACCAACAAATAGTTAAACATTTAACATGTCTTGATGTGGAGAGAAGCAATTAGGCTTTAGATACTGTATTCCCCTGATCTGATATTCCACAGATATGATTTTGTGTTGCTTTTAAACCAATTTAGAAAATACTCTGTTTCAGCAATGCCTGCTGTGCTGAAAAAAATGAATGCTTCAAAAATTGCTATTTACCTTAAGAGTTTTTCAGATTGCATCCCTCATAGCTTCAGAAAGGAAAACATCAGCTATATTTACAATGCCAAGAAAGACAACATTTTTTTTCCTTAAGCTTTCATCTTGTTTGCTCCCTTAAAAACACCAAAAATGAATAGAAAAGAATTTCCTGGGGAAAACTCTGAAACACTTAGATAAAATAGAAGGAAATGACAGTGAAAGAGAATGACAGGCCTGTGTGTCATGGATGGGGGTGGGAGACTTCAAATTATGAAGCAGAGGGTAAGAAGCAAAGTGTTTCTTCATAGTCAGTGGCTAAAAAGTCATGACATTATTAATCACTTGTATAGGACAAGAAATGTGCATGGCTCTGTATGTGAAAGATAAACAAATAGATGGATTTGTCTTGGTTTTACATTTTAAAGGAAGGGGAAAAGTCAAAGTCAAAGGAACACAGTACTCCACATGTAACCATCACAGCTTTCAAGTTTTAGAGAACAGTTGAAGTTTTTATAAGGTTAGGAGTAACTCCAGTTAAGAAATGCTTTCTGAGTAACTTCTCTCAGAAAAAAAACCCTGTTTCGAACCAATGTACTTCTCTCCTGCAAGGCTATATTGGTTTCAATTAAAATTTCTGCAGTCAGGAAGGGGTTTACTTCAGAAAAGATTCAGATTGCATTTTGGAATTTATTCTGAAAAAAAAAAAAAAGTCATTAGATGTCATTAGATGATGATGCATAAGTAATATGTTAGTAATAGGTACACAAGTAATACGATGCAACATGATCATACATCACAAGCACAAGTTGTGCTTGTAAATGTTTCTGGGCACCTGCAAGCTTATGTTTCTTACCACTACTACTTATTAATTTGACTAGTGTAACACGTGACTTAATTTTGATTTATACTGAAATATTCTGGGTAGAAGAAGTTGGTATATATTCTACTTACCTTTATCCAGGTAAACTGGCTGCTCACTGGGAAGCCAATCTCCATCCATAGCCACCAAAGAAAGAGATATAAGTGTCTTTGTCTTTTGTGACAGAGATTCACAAGAACAAGGCAAGTAGATTTGCAGCCTGACACAATTACTGCCCTCCATTTGCTGAAAGAGGATCCTACAAAAGCTTGAGCTTACAAAGCTTTTTTCTAAAGCAATGTGTCAAATTGCTCTCCAGCGACACAAACAATAAAACAGACATCTAGCTGCTACTCACATTAAAGTGGATCTCAGACAGATGTAGTACCAACCAAGCAGCTTGCTCATGCCCCTTTCCTGCGTATGAATTGAGTCCACTCTCCTATTTGATTCCTCAGATGAACTAGCTAGGGATATGCTGTGTTCCCAAGCAGCAAAGCATTTTTTAAATCACAGTGTTTGTGAGTCACATGTAACAACCGCTGCTGTTAAGAGCAAATTTGGCAGAGGAATTACATTGTTATACCCTTCTGTTTTGTATGTCATCAGCAGGAGTTATTTTTCAGAACAGTACTGAAAACCTATTACATACTGGTTGAAGCATGTCAGTACATATTAATACTACACTGACCAGCCATATTTCAATATTATGGATGTCATGAAAGGAGTCAGGGAGGCAATACATTTATGTTTTTGACATACAAGGTGACTCTAGGGGATGTGAAGCCAAGTTAATTTAAAAGTAGATTATGGAAACAAAATTTAACCCCTTCCTTTGTACTGTTTTTAAGAAGTAAATCTTTATGTAGCTTAATTCATCGAATCAAATTCATTCTACCTTAACACGTAACATTCTAAAGCTGTAAGAATGCTCCACTTTAAATGCACACTACTCTAGAATTCATCTAGAATTCAGATTCATCTTCTCAATTCTGACCATGTTATCAAACTCACAGATGAATTCCTACATAATCTAGCCTGTTGTAATAAATATAACACTTCTGGTCTTGAAGATGCTGGTAGCTGTCAGGGTTTGTAATTTTGACATATTGGTGACACCCAACCTGAGGCTAGCTGGCTAGTAGATTCTCATACAGCCTTACTGAAAAATGTACTAAATAACCTTTTGCTTTGCAACAGGTAAAACAGTAGAAACTGCTACCCAAGTCATAGACCAGCAAAGTACTAAGGAGAGCCTGGGTATACAAGGCAAAAAGCTTTCTCTGGGACATTTTGCAAATGCAGATGATGGGTTCAGATGAGATCATATAGGTGCATACATGTGACTGTGAAGTGAACTTAACAAAAATGCAGTCCAAACAGAGCCTGGGCCAGCCAAGGAAGTACCAGGAGCACAGACCTGGAAGACATCCAAAAAGGGAAAGAAAGTTCTAATTTTGGATGGAATGCTGGCTTAAAACAGATTTGATTTTCTGAACAAAGAAACTGTCTCCTGTTTTTTGACCCTACTGTATTCCAAGAGACAGAATTCTGCTTACTTTCTTTGTAAACAGAGAGCAACACACACCTCAAATACCAAATTCTCCAGGTTTAACTTGTTTTACCTGAAAAGTCTTGGCTGAAGAAAGAATTATATGCCTCAGATGCCTGATACTTGGTTCCTAGATACTGTTTTTCTAAAATCTGTTGCTTTTGTTAAGGCAGCTTCTTTTGCACAGCTGCAAGTCCATCTCAATATTTGGCATTAAAAAATAGTCAGTTCAAGAATCCAAAACTTGATTGTTTTTTTTCTCCTTGCAAACTGTGCATTTATGTAAATAGCAGAAGAAGTCACCATATCTTTCTCTTCCGACTCTGCTCCCTGAGAATGCAGAGCACCCCTCTAGAAAAACATAGATCAAAGATTAATTTTGGTTGGAAAAGGCCTTTAAGATCATTACATCCAACTGTTAACCCAACACTGCTGTATCCATCACTAGAACATGTCCCTTAGTGTTTTATCCACACCTCTCCTAAATACCTCCAGGGATGGTGACCCAATCACTTTGCTGGGCATCCTGTTCCAGTGCCTGACAACCCTTTAAGTAAAGTAATTTTTCTTAATATCCAGTCTAAACTTGAGGCCATTTCCTTTTGTCCTAATGCTTGTTATCTGGGACAAGAGACTCTCTTGTAGAGACTCTCCCAACTCTCTACAGCCTCCTTTCAGGTAAGGAGTGATAAGGTCTCCCCTCCATCTCCTTTTCTCTAGGTCCCTCAGCTTCTCCCCATAACTCTTATATTCCAGATTCTTCACCAGCTTGTTTGCCCTTCTCTGGACATGCTCTAGCACCTCAGTGTCTTCCTTGTAGTGAGAGACCCAGAACCAAACACAGCACTGATACTGCAGTATCACTAGTGAGATCATACAGGAGAACAATCACTTCCCTTCTCCTTCTGGCCACACTGTTCCTGATACCAGCCAGGATACTGGTGGCTTTCTTGCCACCTGGGCACACTGCTGGTTCATATTCAGCCAGCTGTCAACAAACACCCCCAGGTCTTTTTCCTCTGGGCAGATTCCCAGACACTCTTCCCCAAGCCTGTAGCATTGCATGGGGCTGATGTCACCCAAGTGCAAGACTCAACTCTTGGCCTTGTGGAACCTCATACAACTGGCCTCAGCCCATTGATACAGCCTGTCCAGGTCCCTCTGCAGGGCCTTCCTACCCTTGAGCAGACTAGCAGTCCCACCTGACTTGGTGTCATCTGCAGACTTGCAGGGAAGCCCTCAGTCCCTTCTAGATTATTGGTAAAGATATTGAACAATATCAGCCCCAAAACAGCCCTGGGGAACACCACTTGTGACTGGCTGCCAACTGGATTTAACTCCATTCAGCACAATTCTCTGGGTCTTGCCATCCAGGGGTTTTTGTGACAGCAGTGCAGGACACAGTACTTGGCCTTGTTGAACACCATAGAATTGGCCTTGGCCCATTGCTCCAGCCTGTCTAGGTTTCCTCATAGCCTTGAGCAGATCAACACTCCCAATCTCCTATAATCAGTTTAGCCCAGAGATGATGAAGGCCTTTCTAACAGGTTAGAAAACTTGACAGCAAGATTAATGTAATCAAACTCTGCAGTGGCACCTTGAATTCCAGTTTAGATCTCCACATCAATGGTCCATTTTATTTGCCAAGAATCAGAGATTACACATTTGCTTCTGAATATGAGGTAAGTCCTGACATAGTAGCTGTAACAGCAATTGTCTGTTGCAAGAGTTCCTTTCTGTCTTTCCAGGATTCAACATGGGTAATGATGTTTCTTGCTGCTGGCTAGCACAATGAGGCTGTAGTGCAGCCTTGGGTCAAGACCCCTGTCTTTACAGGGTCAAATTGTTCTTTATCTAGCTTGGCATCTTTGACTGCCTGCACTGCTGCTCAGGCAGAAGAAGAAGGAAGTTTGCATGTCAGGAAGATTGTTTCCTATTGCAGCATGAATAACCCAACTGGTAGCAAGTTGGCTGCGTGCCATTCAAAATTGAACCACCAAGTCAAACTGGGTCAGATTTGCACTTTACCAGGGTAATGTTGTCTAGTCAGACACTGGCACAGTTGCATTTTCAAATCAGAGTCTGTTCAGCCATGGGAGGAGGAAGAGAGAGCAAAGGAAGTTTGGCTGTCAGAAACTTTGTTTTATCTTTTATTGTAAATAGCCACCTGGCAGCTGGTCAGGCATTCAAAGTTGAAAGGTCTATTGGCACCTGCTTTAGGTACATCCCTTCCTCAGTTAGTGGCTTCAAAGCATAACCATCAGGCAGCTGCCCTTACTGACAGCTAAAGCTATTTTCCATCTCAGCTGTGAGATGGTCTAGGTGGATCTGTAAGTTCTGTGTGTATGCCCTGCCTGTGAGCACATAGCTTGGGATGATATTGTCATCGCCAGTAGATGAAGCAACCACAGTTCTGGCTGTCAGGCCCACTCTGTTGTTAGCTAAAGACAGAAGCAGTCCTGGGATGCTGTTCACATGTACTGAACTGGCTCCATAAAATCCTCTTTACTCTTATATTTGTCACAATTTGTTTATGGAAAAGTGAAAGTCCACTCTGAACATCAATTCAACCTTTGTGTGCATCATGGTTTTTATATTTACCCTTTTACAAACAACATCTCTGAGATGGCTAAAGACAGGTGAATTAAAACTTTCACCTAAAGATGTAGAATGCAATCACGTCTGCCATAAATATGAAACTACGGTTACTTTCATGCACAGTAAACCTTAACATATGGTTCAGCTGCACAGCTAGAGCAGCATGCAGTTCTGCTGCATGCTTTTTTTGGTCATATAATCTGACTGTCACAACCACTTACCACTTCCCATCTAAACACAGGATGTGCCAGTTACACTTGCCAAGAGGAAAAAGTAAAAATCAAGCAAAAGGAAGAAGAGCAGAAGGGGGAAAAAAGATTGTTAGAAAAGACAAGGAGAACAGTCTGATGGCACTTGAGGCCAGTGGTGTTATTCCACCTTTCACAAAGGAGAGCTCTGTAATAACAAACTGTACACCCTGACAGAACGTTATTCAAGTTCTAAACTCAAACACCCAAAGTTAAGCAGAACACAAAGTGTGAGGAGGAGGGTTCTGACCAGGAGACAAAAGAGCTTGAGCTCTTCCAGCAGTGTGGAAACTGAGTGAGCTCACCCACTCAGAAAGGGAGATTTGCCAGTGGGAGCAACAAGGTGGAGAGAGGCAGGGGTCCAAAGGGAAGAAGTCCTGTTTCTGCAGTTCTTGGAGGTGAACTAAGGTTTTGATATATAACTTTGTGTTAAAGGTCTTGGAAAGCTGTAGAGAAAAATGAGGAGTGTAAGGGCTGTTTTTCCTTTTCAGATGGTTAATGGATGGCTAATCATCATAATGATGAGAAGAGCTTGTGCCCCACAGTGGTTACTTATAGTGATGGTGACACAAAGACATGGTGTATTCTCTTTTTGTACACGCTTTGCATCCCTTTCTTTCACCAGTGGGAGACTTATCTCAGTGCCCCAGTCTTCTTCTGGGCTGCTGGGCAAACCTGGTAGCTGTGGTGTGGACACTTTGATTCTGGGAGATACTGGACCTGTTCACAGCTTATCACTCTCTAACATGGTAGGGGAAAGTCTCACATTGCTCCTGTAAAACCAATTGCAATGGCTTGTATCCCATAACACCAAGCTGGAATGCTTTTTCTCACTGCCCACTTCGCAAAATGCCATGTTTAGGAGCTACCAGCTGAGGAGACTCTTTGGCTGGAGAGAGCAGGGCTGCAATGTGAGGGAGGTGTGGTTGCTTTGGTGGCCTTGCCTCCGGGCATGGTCCTTCTTAAATGACTTAGAAAATGGAAGGAGGGTCAGTACTGTGAAAGTATAATTTAACAAAATATAACTGCAGAGCAAGGCTTGAAAAGCTACATATTAAATTAGAAGGTTTTGGAGGGTTTTCAGGTTTGAATATAGTAGGATAACCTTCTACTTGCCGGACAACTATGCCTCTTCATATTAACATCACAAAGTACCTCTAAAATGGTTCCCTAAAATTTTAGGAATATCTAATATACACTTTAGAAGGTGTTTAATATTGGGAAGAATATCTATATTTTCAATCACTCTAGATCTCCAAAATTATTATTCTGTCATTACCTGATCCCCTAACTTTTTTTTATTTGATTCATGGCAATTCAGGTTGAGATTTGAAGGTCAAAGTCGAAGACAGTTGAAAACAAAAAATTTAAAAGGGGAAAATATTCTAATATACAAGAAAATGCTCTTGTCCTTTTGACCACCCTGTAAGGTGCTTGAGCTGCAGAAAAAAGAAGGTGGCATCTTATTTTTGGCAAAGGGATATTTAACTGTGCACTTACAAACCCACATTTCCACAGCAAGAGTGAGTCTAGGTTTGATGACTGTGTTGCTTTACGAAGTTTTTTTTCTAAAATTACATGAATGAGACAAGACCACCTTTCATATCCTGGTTGGATTGATTGGCAGGACTCTGGGGTTACTGTCAATCCAAAGGGATTTTTTTTCCATGTGCTTTTGTAAGAGCTCACAATTGGAATTAGCTGCATTATGAATATGCTCTGGCTGACTAGACTTCTAATTACTGTGTTATAAAGCTAAATTGGAGATGAACACTTTTTGTCCACTATGACTAAACCTGCATGTTCATACTGCTTGCTATTACTCACATATTCAGTCCATAACCTGAAAAGTGCCAACTCCAAAAGACATAAATAAAATATTTAAATCTGCATATTGCCTCGAAATGGCTAATGTGCAGTACTCATGGTGCTGACTCTTGGAAATTACATGAAGGGCACCTGGGATTGTCATTCTGTCTGGCTGTCACACTGGGATAGTCTTGTTTCTTTCAAGCATTTTGTAAGAAAAGGATGGAAAGAGCTCTGCAGCAGTGGTCCCAGAATAGAGAACTCTGAACACGTAGGATTTCCTATAGGAAGCTGATCAGCGGTCTATGCACTAGGGCCCTGGAGAGTTTATCAGACAAAGTAAAAGAGAAAAAGAGGAAACATTTTCTAAAAATACAAAATAAAAAATAGAGGCATAAAAAAACATAGTATGCTAGTTTGCCACCATCTGTCAAAAATGCACACAATCAATCACTTGCAATTAGTGTCTTCAGAATGCATGATAAGATCTACACAAAAATTAGTTCTATGAAGAAGCCTAAAAATGCAGAGTTAAAGCCCTGGAAAAACACACCTGGAAGTACGTGACTGGAAGAAACTGAAGATACCAGGTCAAAGTATCTGCAAGGTTATTACACTCCTGTAATGGCACTACTGTGGCAGTGGAAATGAAAAAGACCTACACCCTCCAGCAGGGTATGAGCTGTTGAGTGATTTCATGCTGCAGAGGTTTGGTGCTACTATAATTCAGGTGGAAGGACCACTGACCTCACTGCTGAAATCAGGCAGGTTAGGGGATGTCTGCATCAGATGTTCACTAGTAAAATGCGTGCAGCTATTTAAAATGTATTTGACCTGCAGCTGCATGTTACAAAAGAGTGGGTGGAAGAGGCTGCACAAGCATGCCTCATCCCCTTCAGAGTGAAATTAGGCAGTCTTGCTTAACCTGGGGATAATATTAAAAGGGACTAATTGCATTGGAGTGGATGACATTTGCAAACCCCTTCCCATGATTCATCCTGCTGTCTGTCTGTGGGGTGGCTGCCTCCTGCAGAGTGAAGGTAACAAGACTGGGACCTGCTGTTGTATCAAATAACATCAGACCTTTCTGTAGGAAGTATTTCAGAGTAACATTAGCTCTTCTGGTGTCTAGTCTCAACTGGTTGCTCATGTGAAGTCTGCTTCATGCTGTGGCTTTAGAACTTGAAATGCAGTAATTCACTGTTTAATAAAAGCTCTCGTTAGGGGATAGCTTTTAATTTCTTTTCACTTAAGTAACATCACATTGCTTTCTAAGCTCCCACATAGTGGAATTTGTCAGACCTGTATCAGACGTATCTTGGACCTGTCTAGTCTTGGTGTTGTTCTCACAGACTTCCAAGATAGGTTGCCTTGTTTCAATTTTCATGCAGCTTTTTTCACACCAAAACTTCAGCATTGTTGTTAGTTTTTGTTCTATTTATGTGACTCGCTGAAAATTTGAATCTCTCTTGTACAAATGCTTTATATACCGACTTTTAGAAATCATCTTGGCCTCTGAAACGAAAAAGCAAAAGGTAGTGTTTCTAGAAAAGTCCTATAGCTTGTAGCAGAAAACATCATTTTCTGTAATGGATTAAGCAACTTGCAGAATTCTCTGGCAAGATACCACTCTGCATTTATAGTTACTTTTTCTGATTTTATATGTGCCACTATATTTCGTTTAGACACATTTCTGTGACTCCTTGTCTGTCATCTATATACTGTTCCCATCTCCTCTAATTTTGTAAGTGCTGTGTAGCAACACATTTCTTCTTTCCACACAACTCCACCATTCTCATTTTATTGCACCCCATCTTTCAGTTGGCTCGTCAGTGTCCTGATCATGACATATTCCTTAGTGATTTTCCATTCAGAACTGTAAAGGTTCTTGAGTCTAGAACAGGTAATTTTCTGTTATCTACTTCTCTAACTTTCTCTTTCTTTCTCTTTTTTATTTTATTTTCCTTTCTCTTTCTCTATACAGCTAGGTTTTGTGGTTATTGTTTGACTGTAACAGCTACAATTTTAATGCCTACAAGTTCTGTTTCTGTTCAATAAAGTTGTATAATTGCACCCAACAATGTGTTATCTTTATTTTCTCCTGGTGGGATCCAACAAAACCCTCTACATTTCCAGCCTTTGGAACATGACAGTCCTAGGACAGCAATGCTAACATCTCCTCCTCAAGCAAAGGTATCTTATAACCTTCATAGTGGTTGCTACCTGTAATCAAAACAGAGGGGAGAAAAAGAAAGAGAACACGAAAGAAAAAAGTCTTAGTTCTCTTTCATTTCATCTCTTACATATATTTCTAGTGTTTGTGTAAGCCTTCTTGAATTTTTTAAAGTGTGTACCACTGAGAATTAGAAATTGAGTATCTCTATTTTTTTCATTACTTGATTTATTTTACAGCCAATATTCCAGTTGCTTTCTCTGAGTGGTCAGAAACAGCTTAAAATGTTGTCTGTGAAGTGTGATGATGCCAGTTCCACCAGGATCTCATTAAAACAAAAAAATCCAACAGTTAACTGATCACTTATAAGTGATGCTTTCCGTTAGAAAAAGATACGGAAACAGGATGCCCAGGGAAATTGTGGATACCCCTTCCTGGAGTGATTCAAGGCCAGACTTGACAGGACTATGATCAACCCTTTTTAGTGGGTTTTTTTTTTTTTTTACATGATGGAGATCTTCAAAATATCTTTACCATAAGGGCTACATCTTTATTTTATAACTTGTAGGAGGCCAACTTAATAAATACCATAATCATTCCAGAGCATTCTGTATGTTCTTCCTGAAACCTGTAATAATAAATTGGTTGCTCTACCTCAAAGTATTTGGCAGCTCTCCAGAGCTCTTCTGCCCTTGTCTGCTAACTAGTTCTCCACCATTGATTTAGGTTTCCCTTTACAAAGAGGACCACTCTGCAGTGTAGCTGAGTAAGGTATGACCTTGTCAGAGCAGCCCCATGTGTTTACTAGGTAAAAAAGGTAGAGTGCCAAGAACTCCAGACTCATTTCAATACAAAGCACAGCAGCTTCTTCAGTACGTATTTATTTGCTTAAATTAATACAATACATCGTACATGCTTGTATTATTGAGATAGAAAGACAGAAACTAAACTAATCACAGAGAGTTGATCCATTTTTTGAGTCAGGGCTTTAAATAGGAATGCATTGTTGTATATGAAATAAATATACACCACATTATTTGCAAAATCTGTTAAGAGTATAAAGTGTTAGCTCTGTTGCATCTTGTCCAGCTAAGCAGGCATGATTATTTCAAAAATGGTTAACAATTATTAAAACCCTCTTCAAATAATAAATATAGTACTTATATTACTTCTTAACTGTACACTCATAACAGCAGAGATCAGCAGCACCACATGAAGAGAGAAATTGGAGAATAGCTGGTAATACAACACAGAGTTGAAAAAAGGAGGGTGCAGTAGCATTACTTGGTCTTTGCAGTAACTTGCTTTGCAGGACAAAACACAGGATAGACTTCTATTACACTAATATCATTAAGTGTTTTATCCTTTGAGATGCTTAAGACAGAACACCTGTCTTTGCTTTCACAGACTGAAGGCTGCCCAGCAGCCTGGACTGCTCAGGTTCACAAGAAGATGTCTGAGTCCTAGTGGTCAGGTTCAAAACAGCTTATTCCAGTGTCACCTACAGCTTCACTTTCTCAGTAAATATGTTGTATTTTTTACCCTTAGGTTTTACTAGCCAAATTTTTTATTTTTCATCCACCTACTCTATTCTACTCTTGCAGAATTTTCCCTTCTGCCTTTAACAGTGGATAAGCTCTAATTTAACAAACCACATGCCTTCATTTGCTCAGACTCATTATGAAATGGCCAATTTATTTTTCCTCAGCATAGCTTCTTGAAGCATCTCAGCTTCTCTGAGTCTGGAAAGCATCTCAGTTGTGTGAGTTTGTGGCCAATCTTATTTGGTTTGGTGCTCTCCAAGAGGAGACCAGGGTTTAATTTTATGTGTTACCAGCTGAAAATCCACATAGATTTTGGATCAGAGAAGAGCCAGATAACTCTGGGGTTGTTTTTATAACAGCATAGCAAGAAGAAGGTAGATGGATTCAGACTAGGAAGGAGAAAAAAAGAAAAAAATATCCCCTGAGGTCCAGGACATGGGCAATGTTCCTGCAGGACCTCTATTCAAAGCAAAATAAGGAAGCTAATCCCTAGAAAATTAGAAGTGGGAAATAACTTCATTATGAGAGCAAATTTCTATAAAGCATTTTCAAAGCTATTAAAAAGCAAAGGCTGTTACTGTCTGTTCCCGAAACAGTGCCAATATAAATAGCGTGAAAAATAACTTCTGTTTGAAAAGCAAGGTGCTTCACAATAAAGACTGTTATTTCACTTTTAATTTGTCCCTAGAAGCCTCTTTGTAACAATCTTTTTGCTTGGGGTCACTTGGCATTGTCTCCCTACCTCAACGATAGTTTTTGTTTGCAATTCCTCTGACCGGTGAGTTAAGGTTTTAAATGGGTTCTTTACTATTCTAATATGAATTAGGCTTGGGTGTTTGTGAATTAGCTTAGTGTGACTATGACTGGGCACAGTCTCAAAGGCCTCATTGTGATGCAATATTCTCAGCTTTCTAGGAAGAATACAAGCAAAGGGATTCACATTATGAACTATTCCCAAATAGTATTGCCATTCTGGGGATGTCTACTCCTTTTCACCTGGATGTATGTGGTTGGTAGTTACTTTTGCTTTAATGAGAAGTGGGATTGTAGAAGTAGACAAATGGGCTGCAGTGATGGTGTTGAAAGCGGGTTAACCATTCAGACAGCCCAGAACTGTTTGCAGTTATTTCCTCCTAGGAACATGTCTGGCACTTTCTCTTAGATGGTTTCCAAGGGAACTCTGGACTGAATACTTCCAGTAGACATAATTTTTGTGGTTATGATATTATCTACTGAGAGATGAGATCTGCTGTAAATAGCTCCTTTGCTTCATTTGTCTGAAGTGCTGTTGATAAGTAATTTACCTCTTTCTTGGTGAGGACTGTCTAGATGTTCCATAACACTCCCCAATGCATAGACAACAGCATTTTGCAAAGGAAGAGCTGCATGCCTTTCTGCTTTACCCATCACAAAAGTGAAGGGACTTGTTAAGTTCAACTTATCCACATAATCTATAAATTCTAGAAATTGCAACCAAGTTCCTGATTCCTTGCTTATTCCTCTTACTATAGGAACAATTATGGCTGCAAAGGTGGAGTGAACTGATCTTGAATCATGCACATGTGGAAAATGCAACACCTTGAGAGAGACATTTCTAAGGGTCAATGTCTCCCAGCTCTTGACTGTATATGTTCTCAAACTGGAGCTTTTGTTTGTCAGAGATAAGATACTACCAAGAAGGTAACAAAGGGACTTTCTCCCATTTCTAAGAGACAGTCTCCTAGACCATGCTGAATTTCTAGCTCATCTTTTCCCTTCTGGGGAAACTAAGAAAGAATGCAGTTACACACATTACTCTGAAAGTAATTGTGTTCTGCTTGATCACAATGTCTTCCTTGAAAGAAAATGGCTTCTTTTTCAAGAGGCAATATATTGCTGTGGAAGCAAGAGGTGGAATGTATATAATAAAACAGTTAATCACTGAAAAACATGGCTATTTACCTCTGACATGCACCTCATTTTGAAAGATATCATTAATTCTAGGCCTGAAGTGTCCTACATTCAACTTCAACAGGGTTTACCCTTTTTATTTTAAAGAAGTATGTACATAACTGTAGTTAATTACATTTAGGAGAGTCACCCATAAGTTATGGCTTCTTTACCAAAAGCTTCTTCTGCTTTTCATTCAGAACCTTTATTATGTCATGTTTGAGCCGTGAAAAATTAAACCACTCTCTGCTATCTCAGACTACATAAACCTAGTTTTATATGACAAATAAGGGCTGCTGGCCTTTGAACACTGATTAATTGGTACGTCTGAGCATCATTAGGTGATTATTTATGGTGGCAGAGAGCAGCAGTTACTTGACTCTAGCCTTAGCAAGCCATAAGTATATGACTATATTTAATTATAACTTGCTATATATAGCAAGAATGATAGCAAGGCATTTCAAATCAAGAATTTGACAGATAAGTGCAGAAGGAAGTAATATTTGAAAAAAAGGTACCATATATATGGATTTTAACTTTTTGAGCAGGAATGTTAGAGTGATACAGGTGTAATTAAATTACTTGCTAAGTCTTTATTTCTTTATAAGCAATAGGATGGTGTGGGAATGTTTGGCATCTGTCTTGAAGATGCAGATGGTGGTGAAATTATTCATCAATTAATAGACTGTGCTTAATGGAATATGCATCTTTGTTATGAACATGTAATCATATGGGAATCAGAGGATGAAAAGCTGGGAATTACTCAGTAATAACAAAGTGAGTAGAATTATTCATAAAGGCCTCGAGCTTACTTCTCAAGCCATGTTGATAAGATAAAAATTCTGTCTCCAGTAAGAGGAAAGCCAAAACCAGCATTCCTCTGTGGGGTACTGCTTGCCCTGTCAGGGCTCTTTTTTTGTATACCTTCTCAAATAAAACCTGATCAGGCTTGTATATTTCAAAATTATCCTCACTAGCCAAGATAAACTGAAGACATAAATGGCAAAATTGCATCTTTTTCTCAATTACATTACTCATATTACTTCATGTGTAATTACTGCAAGACTTGCATCTGTTACATTCTACTGCTCATTAGATTTGTTGGTCTGAGCAGACAGTAAAATAAAATGTCAACAGAGTCCATGCTATTTCTCTTGAAGAACTTCTGATTGCTCCCATACTGACTGAAACATTGCAAGGCACAAACATCTCTTGTGCAAGACCAAAAGGTTCTGTGACTATAATAAATTCCAGTCCTTGCAAAGCCTCAGAGAGGTGCCCTTCACTAAGTCATTAGATTGTATTCTTAATTTGTTTCCCATTTCCCACTGTAAGTTTTTGAACTAACAGTCACTTCAGCAAATGAAAGTGTTTGGACTGTGTTAGTTCTGAAAGTGACAGCACCTTTGTGCAAATCCACAGTAGGAACACAAAGTACATAATAGTACTCTTGTTTATACCGTGAAATATTTAGTATTTTCAGGGTTTTTTGAGACATATGATTAGAAGTGTTCATATATATTTAGTCAGATAATAAATCAAACTCTAAAGTATACTATTTTTTGAGAACTAGAGAATCGCGTATATGTCTCTACCACCCCAGATAAAAGAAAACACACTTCTATACCCACCCCATTGTCTCTTATACATCAAAAGGGTAAGTATAAAAATGTTATTGGTTTGTATCTATTGCATTTCTTAGTGACCTTGGACTACTTTTACTTTTTTAATGTTTGTGGTTCACCTTAAAATATTTTTATTAATTTGGCTTTTTTATTTCTAAAGACTACTACAAACTTCCAGGTTTTGGTAAATTATAGCTTACGGTAAAAATTATCTGGTTCCCATTTTCTAGACCTTTTGAAATGCCCATTTTAAATGCCTATCAGCATTGTTTGTTTTTCCATTTTTCTTTCCAGCAACTCTTTTAAGCTTTTGTTCCTGTGCTTGAAATACAAGTAATCAGAGAGAGAGTGGCCTAGTCTGGCCTTTTCCAAGGATCTAAAGCTGAGGTGTTCTTTGCTATTTGCAAGATCTCGCTCTCCTTGGCTTTCCTGTTTGTCTGAATTTCCTCTTCTCTTCTCTAGTCCTCCCCCACTCAGCAATGCTTCCTTTTCTTTGCAGTAGGACTCTCTGAAGTCCTTCATCATGCACTCAGGTTTGCCAGACAGATCTTGAGCCACGTACAGCTTGTTGTCATCATGGTGGTACATGGCAGGGCTGTACTGCTCAGCCTCATAGCAGTTGTCTTCCTCTTCTTCATGGCATGAGCTTCCCTTGGCACTCTCTCCATCTGAATGAAATGAGATTCCCTTCCCTTGGCTTTTCTGAGAAAGATCAAAGGGCTCTTCCTGTTCCAAGCTTCTCAAGACATTTGTCTGGGACAGAGCAATTCTTCCTCTTCCAAAACCTTTTAGTGATTCGAGGGGAGAAGAAAAGGAACAGCTTACATATAGGAAAATTTACTATGTGATACCTGGTTAAAAAAACAAAGTATGAGGAGACCTTCTGTTTCATACTTTACCTTTGTCTTCCACTCAGCTATCACCAAGTACTTTATTGTTTATATCTCATGGCAATTCCTCTGAGATGCTGTTGAAAGAAGTACTGTTGTATACTAGACACGGCCAGGTCAGAACACACAAAACCTAGTGCTTTACATGCCAGACACTTGATAACAGGCCTGGGAATAAAAGTGATGTGGTCTGGCCTCTTGTAAACTGTTTTTGCTCATGAAGGTACCTACTTCCTCCTTGCTATATTTTTTATAATAAAAACTTTGATCTAAAACATCACAGAGTATACAAAAGGTCCCAACTTTTGTACATCTTTTTCCAGAGGAGTGGATAAGACTAATAATATATTAACATGTTTGTTCTATGAACACACTCGTTCAAAATTATTAATTAAAAAAAGAAAAGTAAGTTTCATCAATCTACAAACCTCTGCTCTCCTTAGTTTTTCCTCTTTCATTGACCGAGAAGACACTGGTGGCACTGAAAAATCTCTTTGCACTAGGATGCCAAGATAAAGCATTTTGCTTGTCCTTGAGGGAATCACTCTAAACAAATTACAATTTTCAGCAGTGCAGTACAAGTCTGAGTATAGTCCTGGACCTGGTTTGTTTTAGTGTTTGCCAGTTTCCTCTCTTGCTGGAAATGCAGACATTACCCAGGAGGAATCATTGGACTCAAATATGCTCTGGGCATTAGGATGGACCAAAGAAGATTCACACACTGCAGACATAGTACATCCTAATTAAAAGCACAGTGAGAGTACCAGGTGCAAAATTCACCCAAAAGCAATTATCTACAGGAAATACTAATCCATTTGCTGATTTTAGGTTGGTTTTGGGTATTTTTTCTGTCAGTAATGAATCCAGTTTCTGCAGAATCTATGTAGCCTCACTTGATAAAGCTGCTGCTTTGCTACAGGTTCTATTTGTCAACACAGTCTATGAGCAGGGGACAGCCATTACAAATTGTGTTTTGTCTGATAAGACTCAAGGGCTGAAGAATTTCAGTACACTCAAAAAGTCTGTCTCCAGTTACAAGTAATTGTGTAACTAGCATGGTGCAGCAGGAGACTTCCAGGAAAAAAGGACCGTTTATCTCTTTACCAGTTAGAGTCTTTGTAAATCTTATGCCAAATGTCATTAGATGTATGTTTTACAAACATACTCAGATGTTCTGAAGTTCGAATTTGAGCAACACCAAGAAATGTTACCTATGAGAGAATTATTTATCCAGAAAGTCTTAACAAGCAAAACATCTTGGATAGGCAAACTCTCAAAACAATGCTCCCTAATTCCCCCACTTCTTTAGATTGCAATGGCATGTGTGCAAACACAAGACTGACTTTACAAAATGCATGTGGGGGACAGGAAGATGAGGGAGAATGTCTCCTGTTGATGTGGTTCTTTGTAAAATGGGTCTTGAGCCTATGGCCTTTGCTTAACAACATCTGTGTCAATATGATACAAAAAACCCAAAGCTCCTGGATGTAGAACCATTCAGGCCTCCATTCTCATTCCAGAAAGGCATACAATAAGCAAGGAGCAAGGCTAATGAACTTTTCTAGATTTCTTGCTTCTGTCAGCTTTGAATGAATTTATGACTTGTAGTGTGCCTTAAACATGAGAGAAAAACTATAAACTCCTTAATAGATGTGTCTGGGGGGAAAATGTCTGCTTTTATGTGACTGCTCTACTATGATCTGTCAGCCTCCAGGAGTCAAGACCCTTAAAACTTGAACATTTTTTCAAAAGTAATGAAGACACCTTCAGTCAGGTAGATCATGTCACTCCAAACTTCTCCTGGCCAGCTGTATGTGCCACATCCTCACTAAGGCTAAGTCTCTCCCAGCTTACTCCCATTTGTGTCTCAGGGAACCCACATACATGCTGGGAGATGCTCAGTGGTGCTGTAGATATTGCATCTTCTCACAGTGATGGATAGAGATGCCTGGCTCTGACTACAATAATGCTTTGTATGGCTTGATAAATCCTCTGCTCCCACACTGCTGACTTGATTCTCCCAAACACCTGATGACAGCAGCTTAGTGAGCTAAATTTTTTTCCTTTGTTCTCTTAATTACTGCCTCCTTTTGACTCCATTTACTCCTCCATCTTGGTCTGTACCACTGTGTTATATCCAGTCTGAAAGGTGTCTGAGATGAGGGCCACGATACTCTGCTCCCTGATCTGTAGCACTGGGAGTAATAGAGGTATTTAATAACAACCTCCCAGGCTTATGGGATTTAATCCCTTCCAGTAGCATTGGATTGATGCAGCAAAGTCATGGATCTGTGGTACAAAGCCAGTTTGGGTTTATTGATATGTATTGTCTAATCTATTAGAGAATAAACTTACTGAAAAACATTACCTTGAGAATGAAATCCTCTTTCCATGACTCCATGTTTAACTTTCATGTGTCTGGTTAGGTTTCCTTTCAAGGTGAATTTGCTGGGACAGTAGAGGCACTTGAAAGGTTTACTGTCTGAGTGCAAGTGCATGTGTCCCATTAAATTGTGCATTCTGTTAAATTCCTTTCCACACAGCTGTAAAAACAGGAAAAAATAAAATTATTATTTCAAAAGGGTACTGCAAGAAGAACATTTTAAAAGGAAATAGAACCTACTGGTGTAAACTTTACCCCTGACAGCTTCTGTCTGCATTTCATTTTTCAAAGATAGAAGCAAAAATGCTACAGAAAAGACTATGTGGTTGAGTCTGACATATCTAGGGTCTGCTGCACTGCTGTGATTTCTTTTGTATTGGTGACTAGGACATGCAGACAAAGATTCCCCTAACGCAGGGAATGTTGCTGTAAGGAAGGATTGAGTAACTAGAAGGCTTGAAATTCCAAGTGTAACTTTCTGCCTTGGTAAACCTTTTAGTCTGTATTCTATAAATATAGCCTTTAATCAAGAATATCACCAGGCAGAGACAGAGGTACAAAAGAAAACCAGTGAAGGATTACTGTGAAACAGTCAAGCAGAATATTACTCCTCCTTAAGCAGAAACAGAATGCACGTTTTAGTTCAAGCTAGACAACGAAAGTCCTTTTCTCTTTGTTTCTTACTCCTCCATTTTTATCTCATTCTCTTATCTTCTGTTTACCAACTTCTGTGTTTCGAAGTCTCTGGTGGAGTAAGCTGGAATTTAAACAGTCATGCGGCTGCAGGAATGACTCAGCTTTCCCTGAAGCAGGCTCCTGCCAGCTCAAGCCATTGATCTTGCAAGTTTCCCTTTGATGAAACAATAAGGGGGTTTGTGGGGTTTTTTTTTCATTGTTGTTGTTTATAGTCTGGTCCCTTATAAATCAAATGAATTCTCAAGACATTCTCAAGTTTCTGTTATTACATGTCTTATGGTCTTTTCTAATCAGGATTTACAATTTTATTCATATTCAAGTCACTATTTCCATCCTTTGCAAATTTCTGTTTTCTACTTCCTCTTTTTTTTTTTTTTAATTATTTTAGACAAAAAACATCAGATTTTACTATTTTTAGCATTATTTATGACTATATGAGTTAGAATCACTGACTGAGTAATTGAAACTTCCATCAAGCAGTGCACTCATCTGGGAGAAAATTACTAAAGAGCAGTTATTGAATTATTTACTCCACCAACTTTTTTGTCTAATCTGACTTCTGATTTAATATATTTTGGTAGCAAAGAAGGCCTGCTACAGTAGTTTTTGATTCAACATTGCAAAGCCATCACCTCAAATATCTGGATGGATGTAGATAGTAGAATGATCCTTGGTGAAATAGTAGTGGATCTGTTGCATTTTAAACCATCTCTTGAGGCAAAAGGGAAGCAGTTTATTAATATAAAAATTTACATGATTATTGTTTTTAAATAAAAATTAAAGCTGAGTCAATGTTGTAAAAAGAGGGTTTCAAAATTTTCACTTGCTTTTAAAAAAATATTTGCTTAAGCTACGTAAGTCCTCTTCCATTATTTGCTCTCTGCAATTCTGCCAAAAATGAACATTCTAGCAAGTCAATTTATCAGTGATATGTCAAAAAAATTGTGTGTGAGGGGGAGGAAATAGTCACAGAAAATGACTGATCTCTGAAGATCTCTGATACCAGGAGTCATCCATCCACATAGGAAAGAGGACTGTCTATTCTTTGCATTCAAAGAAAACTGATATGCCAGAAGACAAAAATTAATGGAAATAAATGCACAAAAAACTGCTCTCAAAATGCTGGGAGGGAAAGGAAGAAAGAAGAAGGACTTGGGAGCACAGAAAATTTGCAAGGAAGAACAGGAGCTGATTATATATTGACAGCCCCTGGAACAACACATGAAATGTCAATATTTCTCTGCCTACAAGAATGCCAATAATAATACCTCTCAAACATCTCTTAGGCTTCCAGTTATCTGCCTATATTGTTCTCACCAGGTTTTGCCTTCTGATAGGAGAATCAGGTTGACCAAGTGCATGGCTAGAGTACTTCATGCAAATATATTTATAAGGTATTGAGTGTTAAATAGTAGAACCATTTATTCTGTTGCTGTCAAGGCAACATATATTTTTCTTTCTTGGTAATATAAAGACAGGGGACTTCATAAAGGGTAGTCATTACAGCATAAAAAATGTGTGCCTCTGAATAATGGGTGTAGGTTTTCCATTACCCAAAATCAAGCATAGTCTTAGGGATGTGTAATGGGTTCTTGTCCTGAAATCTCCTCTGGGGACATGAGGAAATGGTACTAGAGTGGAGAGGTGTGGCAGGAAAATGAAAGAAATGCAGATAGGAAAATTGTTTTTCAGAGCAATGGCTCTGTGTGTCTCTGGATAGCATACCCTTTTTGGAAGGCTGAAGATGACTTTCAGATTAAGGTCCATGATACAGAGGGTGAACGGAGCAGGTTTTGGGCTCAGACAGCAGCTCAGACCTAGCTAACGTTCACAGATAGTTCTTAAAGAACAGCCTACGTGGGCATACCAAACTAGGAAGGTGTAAAAAAACTTTCTCTGTGACAGAGCTGGGTTTTTAGCACTGATGAGCAAAGTGTGAAAGATCACCCTGAGCTGGTTGCATGGGAGGGAGGTCCAGCAAAACTCACCACAAAGCACCTTAGCACTCAGGGACACAGAAATCTCATGCGAGAGATCTTGGGATAGCAGGATCAACATGTTTTACTTTGGACTTTGCTGCAGTTAGCTAGAAAAGCTGGATTAGTTCAACATCAGACTTTGTTTTCCTAAGCCATTACATGAAGTATCACCCCTCTAGATTTTTTAGTCTGTTTTGTTTTTTCCCAAAGGACTTCCCTCTCTCATTTTGTTTGGATTTGAATTCTGATCTAAACCCATGCTTTTTAATAAGATAAAAAAGGATTTCAAAACATCTGCTGCAAAGTGTTTTTAGCTGGGTTAGACAAAGCTTCATGGCATTCCTTACTGGAGGCCTGAAACATTGCTGTCTTCAGTATTAAAATAAAATGTAAATTTCATAGAAGCTTCCTGTACATATCAAAATTAGCACCATTTCACCAGTGGGTGCAACTCTTTCAGAACTCTTCAGGGTTTTTATCGAAACAGAAATAAAAAAGGCATCACAGGCATAGGTCTTTAAATGCCACAGAGAAGTTCACTCTTCAGAGAAAAGTCAAACACAGATGTAGGTTGCAGCTGGATAAGGAAACAGAAGGGACAACGATTTGAGACTCTCTCACTTCAGATAGTCTGTGCTTAGCTCTGATTAGACACATAGGAAAACTTAGTGTTTTCTTTTGCTGTGAGAAAAAAGGTAAAGAAAACCATTGCATGTGGTGAAGTTGAAAGGCTACTGCTGTGCTCTCCTTCCCTTGCATTCTTCTTTTTTCTCACAGCAAAAGAAAACACTAAGTTTTCCTATCCTCAAAGAGAGAGGGAGAGGGAGAAAGACTGTAAACTGTCCAAAAGGACCGTGAGAAAACAGGAAGCTCTGAAAAGTACAAGAGAAAGCAAGATGAAATCTATTTGCAGGCGGTTCCCCGGGGACATGTGAGCCATTGTTAAGCAGGCTGTTCATACAGCTATATCCTTCCTTCTGCTGAGGAGGAGCTTGGTGCCAAAAGGCTGCTATCTGGTCATTGCTTTAACCCTCTGAACACCAGCCAGAAGCACTTGCTCAAGTCTTTTGAGGGCTCTGCCAGAGAGGAGAGGGATGCTCCTAATGCAATTCCTGATTCTCCCTTTCCTCACTGTTGCAACTTCTGCTCTGTTCAGGGGTGCTGACATTGATCCATAACCCTTCAGCCATGGGAGAAACTGTCTCACTGTGCTTACTTGTTTCTTTCCTCCTAGGAACATTGGGTGGGGACAGAGAAGTAAAAAAAAATAAGAGAAACAGGTGTTACTTCAGAGTTTTTGTTACTGTCTGGAAAACAGAGTGGTGGTACTACAGTTCCTGGTTCAAACTGATGCTATCACCAAGTTTTAATTGGCTGTCAGCTTCAAACCCTAACCTGAACACAAACTTCCAACCATTCTGCAAATCCCTAAAAAAGAGAGGGGGTCCAGATACTACATCCAGAGTAGCAGATCAAACAGTTTAGTATCTTTTCTGAAAACTGAGGGATCAGAGGAGGACTTTGATCAAGTGAGAGAAAAAAGACAGGTTTGCAGGTGTTCATAAAGAATGAAAGTCTGCAGCAAACTTGACATGGAACTATCCAAGCATTTCAGTAAGAGAAATTATTTTATCAATATAGAATAATGTAAGTCCCATTATACAAAATAACATTTTACCTGGAAGCTTCAAAGGTGTAAAAGCAAAATGAGAAAGTATAAAATATTTAATTTTGACATTTTCCTATTAAAGTCATCACTGAATGCTACATTTTCCTATGATATTTTGAAGATGTACATTTTTCAATAATTCTATTTAAAATTCTTCATCAAGTTCTCCTTCTTGATGAAACATTCCTTTTAAGAAAATTCTTAGATCCATAACAATATTGGATGAAAAAGTTCTAGAAATTGCTTCCAGATCAATCTTCATTTACCTATGCATAAACTGGGTAACATGCTCCACTCTGTATTTATAGCCCTCTCAGTGGAGATCAAAGTCTGAACAAAACCTATGACCTTTGACTTCACAAGGTGTGACTACAGTAATGAAGAACATAGGCAGTGAAGGGAACAGATATAGAATTGCATACTGAGTTATAATGTAAACCTGAATAATTCATAAGGAAGATGCCAGAAATGAGACCATCCAAGAAAGACGAAAGCTCAAAGATTTCTGAAGGGGGAAGAGAAGAGAGGATGGAAAGGGAACATCAGCCTCCAGTGTGCTGACAGTGTGAAGGGGACAACAAACTGGAATTCACACAGGATCCTAAAAGGGACAGATGATACTGATAAAAGGGCCAGGATACTGATGTCCCAGTCTGAGACTCAGTCTGGCAATTACACTTGGCCCATTCAAATCCCTTCTGCAATTGTGTTTTGTTGTGGCTTTTGAGTCCTTCCCTGAACTATCAGATAGCATCACTGTGTGAAGCCATGGCTGATGCTTTTTCATGGCCCTTCATAGGCAGTGCAGCTTGATTTACGTTTTTAGTCAGTGTTTCAAGCTATACCAGCACTTAGACGTCTGTTTGGGTGGCTGTACTAAGCAAATGGCAGGTGTGTTTACTCTCCTCTACCACGGCATTTAAATGCTGACAAACCAGACAAACAGATTGGAGTATTAAAGTTATGGATATTGAAGGGGAAGGGAGTAAACCACAGACATATACCTCCATAATTTTGTGCTACATAAGTAGCACCTGAATAAAAAAAGAAAACCAGGCTGGTTTACACTAATTTAAATGCAAACACAATATTTGTTAGCAAGTCTTGTTTTTCTAATTCTACCATATCACGAGATGATAATACCAGAGAAATATCCAGTGGGTTAATGCTTCTGCTACTACATGCACTGACCTTGCACTTAAAGGGTTTTACATCAGAGTGAACAATCATATGGGCCTTGAGAGTCTGCTTTTGCACAAAACTCTTGAAGCACAAATGGCATTGATATGCTCTGATGTTGGTGTGGATCAGGACATGTCGCTTCATGTTGGCCAGCAGAGTAAATTCCCGGCCACAAATTCCACATTTGTGCTCTTTCACACCCTGTAAGAGATAAAAAAATCAGAAAATTCTGTAGGTGGAAATTCTTTTTTATTATCTTCTGTACAGTTATACATGAATTATTCATTCTGCATTAGCAAAACAGGTAATAAATTATTTGTCTTTTAACACCGTTTACTCAAGTAATAGGTATTTATGGTGCGGTTTTTTTTCCTGGAAAATTCTTAATTGTTATGAGAAGCGGAGTAGGAAAACAAAATGTAAGCCTAATGATATGATTTTTGTTTCCATCAGGGAGCTTACAAATCAATGAGACATAGTAGCAGAGCTTCTTTGTCCTACTCAAATGCTCATATAAAATATTGGTCAAATGTGTACACTTATTGATCAAAAATAGAAGCTAAACAATTAAGAGACTAAAGTAGTGCTTGACTTAGATAATTAACAACATTGGCTTTTATAAAAGACATAGCTGTGTCTTGAACAAAGGTACAGAAAATAATCTGAAGTACCCAAGAAGCACTCAAGCAATATCACCAAATAAGGATACACTCCTAGCATTCATCAAAGAGAAAAAACCGCTCACACCTACTGGGACTTGCACTAATCCTAATTGAGTGCTATCTTTTCATGTGGTGCTTACTTATTTACTTTGTGGTTACTTACTTATTTTAGCACCTTTTGTACCATTCAGCCTACCTGCTCTTGCATAATTCAACATTCTTGTGCACAGCCTCAAGGTCTAACTGTCAGATGCTCGAAAAAGGTTTTTAGGTGCTATGAAAATCCATTAATTTAGAACTACACACTTCAAGAGTTTGAGTATAAGTTGTTGAAGGCAATGAGGATTTCCCAGTGGACTCCTGAGAGCAATTACTCCTCCTGCAGGTGCCCACTACAAAGAAGGCTTGAAACTATCTGACTTTTATGCCTGTCCATCATTTTCACGGTTAGTTTCAGAGCTAAAACTGTGAACACCACCAGCAGCTTAAAGTGTCTGCCTATCTGCTGTGAGCTTGCATTTGGGCAGCTGAATACTGTTAATTACATCCACAGCTGAATCCACCTGCAGCTGTGGACAAATAAGCAGGAGCTCTCTAAATGTTACAGGGCATGGCATTTCCTGTGACAAAAAAAACAAAACAAAACTGAACTACCAAATCTTAAGCTATTAGGTTTGCCTTTTCTTAATAACATTTGTGTAAAGCTGTATAAGCCAATTTCAGACACTCTCCTGAAGTGTAACAGAAGTTACATTTTGCCTATTTTTGAAAGTGATCTTTCTGGATGTGTTACAAAGGCTGCTCCTAGCCTAAGCTGGCTGCTGTCATTTCTGTCAGCAGTGGCAGGATTGCTGCTTGCAACAAATTGGCTGGATCCTTCTTGTCCACTTTTGTGGACAGGTGACTAGCATTATGGATAACTCCCACACAAAGAGTAATTTTTCTTTGTTTTGGCTTGGTTTTTTTCCTAAATGTCTCATTATAATGATTCCTCAAAGACTAGTGAGTAATAATGCAGTTTCTTTTGCTGCGTAAGTCCACTGCAAATACACCTACTTCCCATTTAGGGGGAGGGAGGTGTGATAAACAGCTCTACAAAACTCTGTTATGTTACAGAAGGTCATTCTAAAGATAAAACCCAGAGCTGGAGAGGGGAATACAGTTTTGGGAAGTAATACAGGTGGTTTAATTGAAATCTGGTTTATAACAAAGAGAGTTTTGTTTGTACTTTCTTGAGGCTGACAGAGGCATCTAACTTGTACTCCTGCCAGCACTGCTGGGGCTTTTGCTCTGCATAAAAATCCCCAGCTGGCAAAGAGCCATCACAAGGCTCTGTAGACTGATTAACTTTTTTCCAAGAAGGTCCATACATGTGTCTTTATTAACTAGTTGTTCTGGTGCAAGGTGAGTGCATAATTCATGCTGGCTTACCTTGTGAGTTAGGGAGTGTTGTTTGAGGTGGTGGGGCTGCACAAACTCCATGCCACATTCAGTGCAGATGTAGGGGCGGATGTCTTTGTGCTTCATCATGTGGTTTTGCAGCTGACTTGGGTACTGGAAGGTCTTATCACATTCGGTGCAATTGTACTGTATAGGGCCACGGTGGGTTGTTAAGTGTCTCTTCAGTTGGGCCAGGGTTGGGAAGTCCAGACCACACTCCACGCAGATGTTCTCTCGTCCGCTTTCATGCTTAGACTCATGTGCTTTCAGCTCGCTGGGATAAGCAAAACCTCTGCCACAGATCCTGCAGTTGTAAGGCTTGATGTCACTGTGCTGCATCATGTGTCTCTTAAGGTGACTGGTTTGAGTGAAAGCCTTGTGGCATACCTGGCACTTATGTGGCCGAGTGCCCTGGTGTGTCAGCATGTGTGTGTGCAAGTGGCTCAGTTGCTTGAAAAGCTTGCCACACCGCGTGCAAGCATGTGGCTTAATGCCACTGTGCCCCAAGATATGGGTGACCAGATTGTACTTGGATGTATAGGACTTCTCACACATGGGACATTGCCAGCGTTTCTGTTCACCTCCCACATCAACATAGTAACTGTCATCTATCTGGAGGTTGACATCAACTCTTTCTACTTTCTGCTTATTTTCACCACTTTCTCTTATTTCAGACCTTCTGAAGGGTAGTTCTGGAGGTCTTTTGGCTTGAAAGGGGTTCCTGAAATGGAAGTTTGGTGGCACAATAAAAGGGAACATTAAGCCAGGGTGGACTTTAGGATAATAAGGGTAAGGAGACTGCATGAATGCTGCTGGGCTGCTGGGCCATGCCGTGTTAGGCTTCACTGCTTCTTGCTTAATGGGCTTGGCTCCAAAATGCTCCAGAGTTCTGTAGAACTGAAAACCAAAGTTGCAGAGATCTATCATCTGGGAACTGTACTTGGGCTGTGCTGGCTGTTGAAACACCAAGGGCAGACTGGAAGAGCCTATGTCACTGTTATCTTCAGGTCTATCTAGTGGTGATGAGGAACCCTCAAGGGCAACAGCAGGAGGCATTTTTGTTGGCATGCTCTTGCGTTTCCGAGACCCTCCTTCCAAGGACCCCTGGAATGTTTCTATGTCTCCAAGAGGAGGAGGGCCATAGCGGAAATTTGAAAGTTGTGGTCTGAATTCTCCACCAAATGGGGTTGTTCTGTGGGGCTTTGTGGGGCTCAGAGGCTGCAGGCAGTGGGAGAAGGGAGAGACTCTGGCACCATCCATATTAAAACTTGTTTCTTCGTTCTTCATCATATTTGGGGCTTTTTTTGTGTTGCCCAAACTCCTTAAAACAAACAAAAAACCAAATCTCTTTATTTCTTCCTGCACTCCTGGATTCAACATTCTGTTGTCTGCTTTGCTGTTTTGGAAGTTGCCGGGGTCTTTAACTAAATGCAACTAAGGTTGTCTTAGGCCCCTGTAAGACAAAGGCCTTTTAAAGCAGAATTAAACTGGTTAATGAAGAACAAGGAAACCTTGATCTTCCTGTGGATGAATTAGTGGGTTAAACCAATTCTGACACCCACAGCATCTTTGCAACACAAACATGCTGTACCATGACACACAACTTCACAGCTGAATCTGCAAAGTAATGCTTCTGCCTAACTTACTTCAGCCAAGATATTTGTGGGCAAAATCCTGTTCTTGGATGTGCGTGTGCAGGCTCTAGAGACTGGCGGTGCTTCTAAAGGATATAGCAATACAAACAATAATGTGCACATTTATTATGGTTGTGACATGAAAAGCCAAAGCCAAAAAATGTTAAAGTTCTTTGTATCATTAACATGTGCTGCTGTGAGAGAAAACAATGGCCAAGTGATCTAAGGACACTGTGTACCATCAGGTTTTGTGTGTTTCCTGGCTTCTCTCACTTTGTATTGTAATAAGAAGGTGGAGAGTAGTTTATTTTCTTTGTTTTAAACCCAGAGGTATTTACCTGGCAGATTTGGGGGAGGAAAGACCTTTGACAGCTCTCCAAATTACATTCAGTTTATAGACTTAATCTAGGTTTTTCTTTCTCTCTAAACAGGTGGGCAAAATCTCCGCTATAAAACTAAATAGAGAAATAATGTCAGGAGCCCCCCAGGTCTCCAGAGTAACAGTGACCAAAGAATACTCAGTGTGACAAAGCAGACAGATAATTTTCTTCTGGTAAAATTTTGCATTCCACTGGTCACACAGGAAGCCTCTCCTGAATTTGGGGTTCAACTAAAATATTGTTTATGAATTTTGCCTCATCTTAAATACGGTTGCTGTCTTTTCCCTTGGCTCTCTAGAATCACAGAATAAGGTAGGCAGAACAAGACCTTTTAATAGCACCATGTCCACCTGTAAACTTAACACTACGCTGGCAAGTCCACCAATAAAACATGTCTCTGTGCACGACAACTACATCTCTTCTGAATACCTCCAGGGATGGTGACTCAATCACTTACTTGGGAAGCCTGTCCCAATGCTTATTAAACCTTTTTTTTTGAGATTTTTTTTTTTTCTCCAGTCTCCAATCTAAACCTCCCCTGAAACAGCTTGAGGCTGTTTCATCTTCATCTATTGCTTGTTACTTGGGAGAAGAGACTAAGCCCCTCCTCCTTACAACCTCCTTTCAGGTAGCTGTAGAGAGTGCTAAGGTTTCCCCTCAGCCTCTTTTTCTCTAGGTTAAACACCCAAGTTCCCTCAGCTGTTCCTTGCAAAACTTGTGGTCTAGACCCTTCACCAACTTAGTTGCCCTTCTCTAGACTTGTTCCAGCAGCAAAATGTCCTTCTTGTAGTGAGGGGCCCAGAACTGAACACAGCACTCGAGGTGCAGCCTCACCAGTGCCAATCACCAGGGCGCCATCACTTCCCTTCTCCCACTGGCCGCACTATTCCTGGTACAAACCAGGATGCTGTTGCTGGGCAAACTACTGGCTTATATTCAGCCAGATGTCAACCAGCACTCCCAGGTCCTTTTCCTCTGGGCAGATTTCCAGCCACTCTTCCTCAAGCATTGCATGGGGTTGATGTGACCCAAGTGCAGGACTCAACCTTTGGCCTTGTTGAACCTCATACTGAGGTTGGCCTCAGCCCATTGATACAGCCTGCCTAGGTCCCTCTGCAGAGCCTTCCTATCCCTGAGCAGAACAGCAGTCCCACACAACTTGGTATCATCTGCAAACCTACTGAGAGTGCATTCAATCCCCTTGTCAAATTATTGATAAAGATATGAAATATAATTGGCCCCAACACTGAGTGCCAGGGAACACTACTTGGCACTGGCAATCAATTAGATTTAATTCTATTCACCACAACTGTTTGTGCCCAGCCATCCAGCCAGTTTTTTTACCCAGGGAAGAGTGTAGCCATTCAACCCACGACCAGTTTTCTGGGAGAATGCTGTGGGAAATGGTGTAAAAGACTGTAGTAAAGTCTAGGTAGATATCCACAGCATTTCTTTCATCCACTGAGTGAGTCATCTCATCATAGAAGAAGATCAGGGAAGCAAGCAGGACCTGCTTTTCATAAACCCATGCTGAATGGACCTGATTACTTTTCCCTGTATGTGCCACATGATGGCACTGAATGTTATTTTCACCATAACCTTCCCTGGCACCAAAGTCAGACTGACAGGCTTGCAGTTCCCCTGATTCACCTTTTTGTAGATGGGGGTCACATGTATTAATCTCCAGTCAACTGGAACCTTCCCGGTTAGCCAGGACTGCTCATAAGTGATGGAAACTGTTTCGATGAACACTACTTCCAGCTCCCTCAGTATCCTTGGGTGGATTCCACCCAGCCTCACAGACTTGTCTAGGTATAAATGGTGTAGCAGATCACTGGCCATTTACCTGTGGATTATGGTGGCTTCATTCTCCTCCCTGTCTCTGTCTTCTAGCTCAGGGTGCTGAGTGCCCAGAGCACAACTGGTTCTACTACTAAAGACTGAGGTAAAGAACACATTGAGTGCCTCAGCCTTGTCCTCATCCTTTGTCATTATGTTTCCCTCTGCATCCAGCAAAGGCTGGAGATTCTCCTTAGCCATCCTTTTGTTGTTAATGTATTTATAGAAACATTTTGTATTTTACTGAGTAGCCAGATTAAGTTCTATCAGGCTTTGGCCATTATCATTTTCTCCGTGCATAACCTCTCAAAAACCTTCTAGTCCTCCTGAAGGATGTACTTTTCTGAATGTGTGTATTTGTGTACGTTCATCTACCCAAACAGATAGAGATTAGGTTGAAAAACTAGACATTTTTTCCCCATGTCACCTGTGACATGCTGATGCTATTTGTAACAGCATTCTTGGAAATGTTTGATGGAGAGCATGAACATGATTGGAATACTTAAAACATTCTTTTCTTTTTCAGGAAGCTACATGTTGGATAAATTTGCTTCTAAAGATAGATAAAAGAACATGTTTGTGACTTAGTTAGGCTGTGAACAGAAGTAGGCATCTTAAAAACCTGCTTGCAAACAGACCACTTCCTTCTAACATGGTAGACTGCGGAATTATATTTAAGATACTGAGTGAAGCAAAAGGCCCAAATAATAATAATTTTAAAAATCCCCTTAGAAAAAGGGATCAAGAGTAGTAATTGAAGCAGGAATTCTAGGAACTTCGAACTAATGACTCTAAAAACACCTGTGATACTGGAAAAGGATAAAAAAATTGCTTTCAACTGGAAGAAGCATCTAATAATTATATCTGGATGTGGTTTTCTGGCCTTAGCTCACTGATTTGAAACTGTGCACATATATATACACATGTTGTAGATGTGCATTATGTTTGTGTGTATGTGTAGATAAGTAATATATGTGTGTGTTTATTCCATCAGAGAGGATTGTTTGGGAGTATGCGTTCTGCTGTGTTTTTTTGTCACCCTAGTTCCTTGGGCAAATTAAAGAACAGTTAAACCTAGAAGACTCTTTGAGGACAAGGACTTGACTTATTCAAAAGGGAGAAGGGGATTTTCTGAATTCTGAAAAAAAGGCTCCACTTATTTCTGAAAGGGAAAAAGATTTAATTTCAAAATTGATTTTAGGCAAAATTAAACTCACATAATCTGAATGTAAAATATACCTGTAGACCCAAATCTCCTTTCAAATACCTTCCATTTTGTGTATCTGATTCTTTCTCAGCAATTATGGCATTCAGAATGCTTCAGAAAGGCCCATAGCAATTGAGAACCTATGTTATTTACTTCTTTTGTTAGATTATTGAAATGCTGCCAATAACATAGAGAAGTGACAGTGAGTTGTGTCTAATTGCTCTCTTGCCTCTTGGCTGCCTGTTACCTCCTTCTTCCACAGCCTGTTATACACAAAATTTCAGTCTTTCTGTAACACAAAATAATGGCAGAGGCTGTAGAACTGCTTGAATTTACTAGAAAGAAGTAATTTATTGCACTACTAACCTTTGGCTGCTTTCACAGAGTGCATGGGTTTATTCCACTCTCCATGGCTGCACACATCATGGGACCAAGCCTAAAAGGGAAAGTATTTAAACAGTCAGTGATGAGCACATCAGAGAGGTGCTACATAATCCAAAAAACAAGTACCTAAAAGGGGAAGGAAAGTATAGATATTCAGTCTGAATATGGATAACATCGCTGCTGTTTTTTCTCTTAAATATACCAAATGCCATGATGTAGAAATTAGTTGAGGAAAGATTAAATGTAGCCTCTCATCATCTCCTTTTGTGTGGGTAGAAAATCTTGCTCATTTGAATGGAAGCATGAGGTTAATTCCATAAAAATGTAGGCCCTGAGGAAACAATAAAAGAGACTATGGATACGACCACCATTCAGAAGTACTTAAGGACAAGTCCTTTTCCAGTAGGGAACTTCAAAGGTTTTAGTAGCATAGTTCCAAAATAATTCTGTTCTCTCTCTCACTGGAGCAGCTGATCTCAATGTGACGCTCAACAATAAATAAGGGGAGATGAACTGAACTTTATTTTTTTTTTTAATTTTAAGGATCTCCTAGTGACCTTCTGTGTTTCCTATAGAAGCACTTTAAAATGTATTTATTTATTTATTTTAAATGTAATTCTATGTAGCACAGCAAATGTGGTTCTAAATATTGAGGTTAGCTTAAACCTAGAAAGACATTTTAAAGTTTAGCTTTCATCAGTAGTATTTTAGCTCCTCAGTTTTGAAAACTTCATCTGGAAAGCTCACTGAGCTAAAGGTTTCCACGCTGTATTAGCACTTAAACATAAAAAACCCCTAAACCTAGTACTACAGAGCTTCTGAAAAAGCTAATTTCATTAAAACAGAGATTCTTTAAAGAATCCTCACAGTTTCTTTCTTTATGTAAATAAGTATATTTGGAAATACACTATTTTGAAAAATAGAACAAATGCTCTTCAGAAAATAAAGGAAAGGAAAAGGAAAAGAAAAAGAAAGGAATGGAAAACTATAGCAAGTTCAGATAGTCATTATGATATTTTCAAAATCTAATACCTATGCAGCAGATATAAAATGTATTAACTTTACTTTCTGTTAACTGTTAACTGCACTTTCTTGTTTCCAAGCTTCATATTTCTACAGAAAAAGGACTTCTAAAAGTATGAAAATCATGTTATTTGATCTACAAGCATATACTTTATTACAGTCTCCACTTAATATTCTTTACGGAAGTCAACAGCCAGTTTTCTTTAGACCTGTAGAACCAAGATTCTGCTGCTTTCATAAAAATGCCTTTTGTCTATAGACTTATAATAAGCCCAGTCATTAAAATGTGCAGTTTTGAAGTTTCTCAAGCTTAAAAACTGTCTACTACTGTTCTGGTTTTTCTGTTGGGAAACACAATGTTAAAAACAGAAAGGAGACCAAATGAGTGAAAGTAATATGTACCCTCTGAAGAAGTTTAATGATTACTTTATGCAGAGGTTTGCTATTGTGTTTGCTATTTCAGAAGATGAAACAGAGGAAAGTGTAGGAAGTCTAAAGGCTGAATAGGTTGAACAGCTTCTTCTTATACACGGAAGAGGAATTCCATGTATAATTGGGCATACATGACTGTATAAACTGTGCCCTGTAAAAGTACATTTCTACTCTCCTCTTGGAGACTGAAACATGGACATCTACAAGAAAAGAAATCTAACAGCTGTTTCTGTGTTGGATGCGGAGAAGATCAGTAAGAAGTGACACACCAAAACATTTCTTGAGCTAAAGTTGAGCAGCTGGAGAATTTCAGTCTTAGTGAACAACTTGCTGGGGTTTTTTTCAGTAGCTAATTTTGCAACTGGTATTATAGAGGTGGCTATGGTTACCTTAATAGGTTTCATGGGATCTCCCTCATTCAGTCCAAACTTCCAAATAGTTTTTGGTTTTAAATAGATTCTGTCTTACAGATGTTTAACTAAGCAGCATATTCATTGCTTAGTTTTCATTCACACATTATTTATGTAAACGCACACCAGTCTCGGGATCTGAAAAAGGGATTTTACTATGATAAATAAAGCTCATTTCAGCAGTGAAGCAATGTTCCACACTGAATCTACACTGCTTTGAGTTATTTCTCAGCCTTTAAAAATGCCAGAAATGCCTACACAATTGTGAATATGTCTATTACTGGTAACCAAGTATTTTCAGTTGGTACATGTATGATCCCTACTCATAGTTTTCCCTGGTAGTTTCCCTCAATGGAAGCATGAAACACCCATAAGCCCCTTTTTAATTATCCTTCCAGCCTCCAGTGTGTGAGTGAAGTTGTGTAGTAATGTTGCTTCTCCTCATTTTATTTTCTATTGGGAATTTCATAATTTCAGAGTTGGAAAGCAATCATATGGATATTTTTAACATTCGATTTTCAAGATTACCTTGTCTGTTTTGCTGGGATCATGGGTTGTCTTGACTAAGAGTTTTGACTAGATGATAATTATGTTCATATTTGTAAAATCCACGCACCTGCTTTTCATTTTTACAGATGGGTGTTTGTTTGTAGGTGCTGCTTTGTTGAATGATGCAGAAGTTCTAAATACACTCCAAAGATTTTGAGTTATTTCAATACAGATTCACTCAATAACTCAGAAGTTGTTATTCAGTAATGGGCTTAACTAATGTATGATGACTCTATGTTAATAAACTCAAGTTGAGTGTATATTGAGTACATGTTATATGTAAACCGTATATCTGTAATACACCCAAATCACCATTGAAGTCCTTATGCTACATTATTTGAAGGTAACTGAAATGATGATACGTATTTTAAATTAAGAGAGCTCTTTTTTTGACACAGTGTGGAACCAAGAGAAGACAGAAATTTAGACAACCTGGAAAAAATAAACAAGGCTTTAGGGAAGGTAACCAAAATCAATGAGTGCATATACTGAGACACAAATATTGGGAAAACCTTAAAAAAACAGTGCTGAGATGGGAATAAAAGCCATTTGTGAGTCAAATTCTTTCCAATACTACTTCTACACTTGTTTTCTCTGTCACACATGCATGTGTGACATTATCAGGAGAAACTTTATAGAAAGGGTTATCAAGCACTGGAACAGGCTCCCTAGGGAGATGGTTGAGTCTCCATTCCTGAGTGCATTTAAAAATCATCTGGATGTGGTGCCTGGGGACATGTTTTAGTGGTGGGTCGTCAGAAATAGGTTAATAGGCTTAGGACAAGGTTGGACTCACTGATCTTGAAGGTCTTTTCCAGCCTGAGCAATTCTATCATTCTATGTAGACCTGATGTCAAATGAAGATCATGATTTCACCATTAACTTAATTATCTTCTGAAATAAGGATTCTTGTCCCATGCCTTTTGTAAGACAGATAAGTCTGCTTAAATGGTGAACACTATCAAGACAAAGGTATTGCCATATATATTTCTCTTCCCCATTTAGATTACCATCACTAATAGGATTGGAATTGGAAACAATTTTTCATTATAACAATCTGGAATAACTGAAAATGAGAAGTGGACCAGATCAAGCTTTTTCTTCCTACATTAGTATGATAGCACTGAGGAGTTTGGTGTCTTCTCACTTCTCCATGGGAAATCACCTTCATCTGATGGTACCAGGTTTCAGAATAAAACTTGTTTCCACCAACAAGTGTGGGATTTTTTCTCAGCAAATACTTGGTTAGTGAAAACTGGCAGACTTAGTAACATCCTGGGGCATAATCAGAACTCAGTGAGTCTAGTGGAAAGACTTCTAGTAAACTCTCAAACTAATCCTTCACAATTTTCCTTGTCATTTCTTATGGATTCTCTTGTCCACAGAGATATGCACCATTTATGACCAAAATCTGGTATTTTTAACAAGCATGTTGTATACACATGGAATAAGTAACTGATTCTAAGATAGTAAGTTAACAGATGGTAACTTTTGCAGATAAACTTAATGGAAACCATGCAATTATACACATAAAATATAAAATTTATTTTTAAATCTGACATGTTTAAGCAGCTTAACATGGCACAGTAAATAGATGTAACAAACAGAAAACTTTCAAAGATAGTTTTTATATATATACATACATATATATGTATAATGTATTAAATATTTTTTTTACTTCACTCTGTCTATTTTGGCACGTTTTACTTGCTTTATGTTTGAAGTTTGGTCATTTTAGATATTCCTTCTGCTTGAAGGGCTTTCTGTGCAGTGTAGCTGCCTTAATACTCCCTGGGCATTGACACCAGAGAAGTAATGGGTCTTAGAAAACTGTGAAATAGAAATACCTTCCCTGCATTGTCTCTGTTATCCTCAGATTTTAATATTTTAACTTACATAAATTTTTGTTTCATTTTAGCTGGGAAATACAGAAGTTTAGGAAAAATATCCATTTGCGTGTACTGCCTAGAGTGGCTTTTGGAATAATCTTGGATCTTGTTTCTATACTCAGTTTTCAGGGAGCAAGATAATATGAACATTTTAAGAAGACTATAGTTACTTTAGTACTTCTTGTAATGGAGTAAAAGTGAATGCACACTCACTTTTCCGTAACTTACAGAGCATTTTTTTTTGATAATTGATGAAAATGTTAAATTAGATCCTGTGATTTTCCCCTCTGAGTCTGTAGCAGCCCCACCCTCCACCCCAACAAAGCCAAGGCAGTGTCTGTGGCATCAGATGTGTTTACAGAGTAGTTTATGGCATAATTTGCTTCTTAATGGTGACACTGATCAGATCAAAAACAATTTGTCTGGTGCTGTAGTGAGGTAGTTGTAGATAATTTCCCTTTCTCCAGTATGGATGCTGTGTTTTCTGTTTACCAGAACGGTTTGCTGCCCCTCATATTGCTTTTAGGTGTATCCTGTCCTTACTGTAGTAAAATCTTTGCTATCATTCTCATAACTTTTCTGTTGTTCAACAAGACAGTGGGTAAAGGCCACAGAGCAGTATGGCTGCCCTAACCAGTGAACACCTGCAACAGGTTTTTTCTGGTGATGCTCCTAGCAGTACTTAAGGGTCATGAACAGTGTCCAGTCATTACAATGTACATATGAAGTGTCCTTTACCTACAGTTCAATCTTGCTGCTGTTTTGTCCTTTTGTTTCACTTTTTCTTACCCTTTATTTCTCCTTTCTCTTTCTCTTTTTATTTCTCCTTTCTCTTTTTTTTTTCCCTTCTTTCCTCCTTTTTGTTAATTTTCTTATTTCTCTTATGTTTCCTTCCCTCTTCATTTCTCTGTTCCATCTGTTGTTCATCCCCTCCACTTCACTATTCTATCTGCTAAAATGGTCAACAACACAAAGGTAATCTGGATAAGAAAGTGGATGGTTAAGTCCTCAGGCTCTGAAGGTAGCTGTTTACACAAAGTGAATCCAAACCACAGCTAACACATGGTGGGGGCATGCAAGACACTGGTCTAAAAGTGTGTAAGGGGAAAAGATTCCATGTCCTCAGTTGACCACCTCTTGCACCAACAGGGAATTCAAGGGTGCTTTGGGGTGGGAAGGAAGGGGAGAGGGATTGATTGCTGGAAGATCTCTGTCTCTGGGTTCACAGTGCAGCCTTGCCTCATCTCTGCCCACAGCCCTCACCCATAGTGGGCCCTCAGTCTCTTCTTCTGGAGCTTTTGCTCTGCAGACAAGGGATTACAAGGTAGAATGAACAAAAAGGAACTTGACACTATAGCCAAACTGTAAGTGCAATCACTCAGGAGGGTGAAGCGCCTCTAAATTTCAATAAACCTGGGGTGATGACACTTAAAGGGGAACCCAGACCTACCTCAAGGGGGATGTAGTCTGCAGTAGCTGACTACACTATCTCTGGGGCTTCTCTTTGCTCTCTGCCCATTGGCACTTGCACTTTTTTTCTGCATAATGGCCCATCTCCACCCAAAGGAGAGCAGGCTCTAGTCTGGGCACTGCCTTAAGAGGCTAGAGCTGTGGGTCCAGACTCCTCAGGAGGATAGAGGAAAATGAATCAGTGTCTCTAACTTCATGGCTGTTATGTCTTGCACTGAACATTGTGTCATTTGTGAGTATTCAGTTTCTCATAAATAATCTTACAAGACAGGGTCTCCTGGAGTATTTGGGCGTGGGTATAATGCATATTCTTATATAGGTATACCCTGGCCAGAGTTCAGGGCTGGCAGACTGGCTACAGTGATGACATTGGGACCATATATAGTAGCAGAGTTTCAAATGTGCAAAGCTTAACTGGTGCCAGCAGACTGGACGGAAATGCAATATGATCCTGCCCTCACTAGTTATTGGAATTAACAATGGTTTGGCCAGCTCAGTTAATTACTCAAATAAACAATGGCAGTAGTTCATCCTAAGTAACTATCCCAATTTTCTCCCTGGCATCATCCATATTGTACTGAAATTATGATGGAAAATCTGAGCAGTAGCTAAGAACAAGATTTGGGATTTGGATGTTATCAGGTGATGCAAGTAAGTTAAATTTCTTCATTTTCTTAAGTGGATAAGGAGCACTCATGTCAAAGGCTGGCACTATGGATCTGTCCCTGCCTTTATAAAATATGTAGAGTCACTTTAATCACTGTTTAGAGAAATCCCAGCACTCCATCGCTGTTTCCAGTCTACTTCCATGTCTGCTATTGCAAATTAAAATAGTAAAATTCTGGCACCATAGGCATCCTATGTATTGAATAGCTTTTCCACTAGAAAATTATCAAATAACACTCATGTAGTTTTAGCTTATTTTTTTTTCCCCACCATGCAGATATTATATGAGACAGGTTGAACAGAAGACCTAATAATAATATAAGGAAGGATTACTGGTAAAATAGTAGTATTGAATAGACCCTGGAGTCCTTGAAAGAACACTTCAGACATAATCTTTCTACATACAAAACACAATCGTTAAACACTGTAGAGTGAAGTGGAGACACAGGGGGTTTGAGCTGTACATCAGTATTATTTTAGAACAAACAATGGAGCTATGCAGAACACACAAAATTAGAATGACTGAAAATGTATGCCCTTCCATAACCCGCATGCTTGTCCTGCTTGGGCTGTTGTTTTGAAAGTAAACCTTTCACTGGCATTCATGACCTTTTGAAAGGAAATAAACTGAGCTTTTCTTCCTACTGCAGTCCCAGTTTCCTTATCACCTCTATGGAGGCCAGAGAGATGGTTTGGTCTCTTTCCATATCTTTGTTAAGTTAAAGGTAGCTAAGGGCCACCTTCAGACTTTCAGCCAGCCCACTGCAAGACAGTCTGGTGGCACTCTCCTACACCATTAGCAAGTGTTGCATGCATAAAGCCTCAGATACATAAAAAAAAAAAAAAAAAAAAAAAATTAAAAAAAGAAATGGCAGGTGAAATATACATGTATGCTTGGAAAAGGACTAAGGAAGAAAGGATTGTATGGGAGAGTTTTCACATAAAGTCTCTGAAATAGATCAGGGTTTTTATGAAAGTCTAGTTTTACCTAAGCACGGGGGACTATTAGTAGTTTGTATTTATTTTGCATTTAATTCTTTATTTCACACAGGACAAAACTCATAGCAAAACTGAAGGGTGCTAAACTGGTAGGTAATGTGTGTTCCAGTAAGCCATGCTACATCCTACAAGAACTGAAAGAAGAGGATTTCATCCAGAAACTTTGATTTGGGAAAAATATATCTGCTAGTGAATCATTCTTGTGGTGTCCAGTTCACTAGAAGTAGTGACCAGATGATGCTTTCCTAATAATTTAGGAAATAATAGTAAACTTTATTTTACCTGAAGTTTGAGCAAAATTATTGGAAAAGCTGCTAGGCTGAAAGGACTGATTAATCCCTTTTAATCTCTGGTACCCACTTGCAATTGAGCTGGCTCAGAAGTGACTCAGATGTTTCCCTCTGAAGATAAGTTCAATAGGAAACACAGCAAAGGAATTAGAGATGTCAGTGCCATTCCTAGGACACCACTGTGTTTATTTCCAAATAGGAAAAACTAAGAATCATGAGCAATGAGTTAAAAATGGATCTTAGAGCAAATTACTGGGGCACTGGAGGAAGCTACTTTTGATATATCTGCTTTCCAGATTGCCAGAGCATAAAAGCTGTGGTAGAGCATTGAAACACAATGTTGAATCTTAAATTCTTGTTCAGAGAAATTATCACCTTCACATCTCACAATCACATTCAAATGGGGGGTAATTTTAAAAATCAGTTTATTTTTTTTAAGGAGAAATGTGTTCTCCTTAATGTTTCAGAATAAAATGGTACCTTTATTCATATGAAGTGATTATGCAAGGAAGCAAATTAAGATAACTTCCTTTCTTGCTTTGCCCTTCATCTGTGATGTCAAACTTGAATCTTCTCCTTGATGCCAAACTTGAGTCTTCTCCTTGACTGAATAGCAGAAAGCAAGTGCTTTCTCTATCTTATCCCCAAAATGCAGCCTGCATATTGCTCTTATTTTTTTTAACTTTCAGAAAGATCTAAAAGTAAATATTAGTCTGTTGACACAACTAAAGAAAATATGAATTTTAAAACAAATTTCATATTGCTTTTGTGACTTTGATTAACTGCAAAACAAGTCTTTATGTAAATCATCTAATAAGGAAAAAATCCTGAGGCTGATAATTTTAAATTGAAACAGATGTAAAACATCAGTTTTATAGAATTCAATGAACTAGCATAAGGAGTAGGAATGTCAGCTTAGACTTAGCCAGATGTCACCAGTAGTATTGGAACTGAAACAAATTTTTTCTACAACAGAGAATACTTTTTACCAAAGAAAAGAAAAAAAATGTGAGAAGAAACTCAACATAATTTTAAAGCTGAATTTCTAAATATTTCCTAAACCATTCCAGTACTAATCCTTCACCAAAGCTTTGTTCTGGATACTCAGTTCAGATTTTATTCACAATAAAAAGGAACAAAAAAACCCCAAACATCAAACTTATATAGTATTTAAAAAACCCCACCAACTTATGAAAAAATCCTCATGTATTAATATAACTCTTTCTCTCAGTCCCCACTGTCTGTTTCCACTGCACAAATCATTCTATCCAGTGATTTTTGCCTCCCCCAAAAATTCAAGTGTCACAATATAAGAACCTGGAAACTTTCATAGAAATGGTAGACAAGGCTGTGATATGGGCAGGTGGAGGCTACCTAGAGGATAAGTAATTGTATGAATACTGTTCTGACTTACTGTTCTCACCACACTCAGGGCCTGCACTGGGTGCCCACTGACTCATTTTTTCTGTGTCCAGTAGTGAACGAGCTGGTTAGGATCCTCACTGCACTCCTTAGAGGAAATCCCAAATCCTGATCATTTGCCCACAGAATGCAGTGGCATCTGCTCACATGCATTTCTTTACATGTGTCTTAAGCATAGGTGGATTCCCTTTTTGTGGGACACGAAGAAAGAAATTAATGCATTTCAGATTAGAAGGCTTTAATTACTATTTTGATTTTTCTGGCACAGGGATGAGAATATAGTGGAAGAGTCAGTCAGCATCATTTCTCTGATACTTGTGACTGCTTCCATAGCACCCTGACAAAACGCTACATACAGACATATAAAATTATTCTGGAAACCTTGGTGACTTCACATTGTGAGTGCAGCATTATGCAAAAAAACTCTGAGATAACATCCATGATGGTGTGGTACTTTGCTGTGGTACTGTGGAAAAAATACTATTTTCCTGCAGCTATAGAAATCGATGGGCTTAGTTTCTGGTAAACCTATTACATTGTTGTCAGTTTGCTATTCCAGGAGGTCCTTTACAGTCTTATGGAATTCCTGTCACAGGAAAATAGTTTTGAACAGATACAGGATGCTTTTCATAGCTTCAGAAATCTGCACTAGGGATCCATCCAAAGGTAGGCTGCTACCTATAAGGCAGTTCAAACAAGTTTTGCTGTTCATTGGAAGCTGACATATCTCAAAACAGGTCACCCTTTTTCTTTTCACCTCCTGATATTGTTTACATTACACATGCATTCCTACTACTTTTAAGAATAAGTAGACAAGTAGAAAAATACTGTGCTGCCTGGAACTACTGTATGAAACACATTCCCCTTTCAAATTATTTTTAGCTGTATCTGAAATACTACTTGCTTAAGAGTGAACCTCACAGAGACGACTAAACCTGCAATAGTTACTATATTCCAATGTGTTCTTCTTTTGTGTCTTTAGAGTACATTTATTTATTAAGCTTAAATGTATTGTATTTGGTGTTGGTGAGAGCCAAAGTATACTCTTTCCAGCTTACAGTCTCTAGTACCAGATCCAGAATAGAGCCTTCCACGAAACTAAAGCTCCAGAATCTGACAGTTACATCACAATCCTAACCAGAGAAGACTAAAGTATAAGTGGCTTGTGCACAGTCAGGAATAGCAACTAACCAGTGAAGAGGAAGACTGGAAGTCCTCTTGTCCCTCCCAGCCATCATACTTGTAGCTTACTGAAGGGCCTGGTGTCAGAAGAAGAATCTCCCTGAGAACACCACGTGCTTCCATCTCAGAGCCACCACACATGCTCCTCCACCCTCAGATTGCATGGGTAATGCCTGCTTGGTGCACATTAGCATTCCTTGTAGCAAAGCATTGTCCACAAGTAACAGTGAAAAATGTACAGTCCTTCTCATAGCCCTGCTTTAAATTTAAAATCAGCTGTAGTTTTCTCATTTATAAACAAGAACTGATACTATCGATGTTCTACCTGGTAGCTTTTTGTAATTAAATGAACCTTCACACTCAATGAACATTTGTATTTTTCAGTGTTCTCTGACCTCCAGGGCTACTAATGAGAATGAGCATAGGCACCTGAAAAGTTGGGTATTCCCAGGTACACCTTTTGTGAATATTGTAAGGGAAAAATAGATTTTCAGGTAACACACATTTACTGTGACTTTTTTCCTTTAAATCATATGCACACCCAAAGCATAGAAGAGACGTATGTTGGTGTTTTGGCTTTTATAGCAGGAGAGGGAAGACAAACTGGTAATTCTTTTTTTTTTCATCTTTCATTCAGATAATTAATAATGTGTCTTTCTAACATACAAAGAAGGAAATAAGGAATGAAAGTTAAAAAAGAAAAATCAAGGCAAATATTCACATAATTTCTTACGGAAACCTTCAGATGACAAATATGTTTTCTTTTCATATATGATTACATGGCATAATTTCTTCCAGTGACACTGCAAGTCTTTACAACACATTACACATCATTGGTTTAGAAGGAAAACACTGTGTTCTGCTTATCAAGATAACACTAGTATAAAACTATTTGTTGTACAAAAACAAGTCACAAAGTGTTTAACATTGGAAAGACCTATAACAAAAATAAAATATTTTTCATCGGATCATTAGTATTTTAGGACTCCAAGAAAGACTATTCCTTCACAGATATAAATAAAGTAAAATCATCATCCAACCTGCAGTTCAATATGTGTTTTAAGTAACCAAAACATACTAACTTAGGCCTCTTCATTGAATTAAAATCCGAATACTGCCTGTAATATTCCACTGGATTTTAATAGCAATGGAGAGCAATGGTCTCAGCTTCAGAATATCAGCTTTTCAGCAGAAAGAGGATAATCCCAAGTCTTTGTTTCATTCTTTTTAAGGGCTTCACAATGTTTGCAACTCTACTACTTTGTCTTCGCCAAGCTGGCATTCCTTCCTTTTCAATAATCTTCTAAGATGTTGAACCAGTGTGGGGAAAACTACTGCATTTAAGAAGAAAATGCTCATTTGGTTTTAACAGGTGGTCTATTTTTAAAGTCAGTTTGGTTATAAAATCAGTGCATCAAAGAACAAATGATTTTACAACTATCTGTAGCAGTCAACACAGCCTTTGTAAGGTTTGTATGAAGAAGTTTGTTTCATTGGCTGAGTTACTACTGAGAAACACGCACTAGTGCCCAGAAGCTATGGATCATTTCTTATCAACTAATAAGAAGCTGCCTTTCCTCACACACCTTTTTTCTGATTTAGGTCTTTAAACCATGGCCACAGAAAAACTGTTACTTTCTGCATCTTTTACTGTGTTTATTTCTCAGGCTGGTGTTCTGATTACATGCCTGGCTGAGTGGGGTCATCCATTCAAACAGAGGCCTTTCTTCATTATCAAGGCTTTGCAATATCTAGGACTGGAAACAATATGAGTTCTATCTGGGACAGTCCATAGTCTTTTGCCTCTGTATATGAGGCTTGTTTCATATTGCTACCATGAGTCATCCCCCTGTGCTTCTCCCATTCCAAATACAGGATATCTATCAGTTGCTTCTAGAAATGGCACATAAGAATATGCCAAAATGTTAATCTGCGAGATGTACATCGTGCCTTCCAGTCCATCACTATCTGCCTTATATTCAGAGAGTCATAAGGCCAGGCTCTTATTGATGTGCTTATTTGAAAGGATATGAGAACAAAAAAAAAAACCTCTTTAAAATTCAAAGATTCAAATTCATTTCTGCTCAAAAATCTGTATTAGAGACGCCAAAATTTTGCTAGGAATATAACTTACTACTATCCTGCTTCCAAAACTCGTGTCTTCATTTTTCACCATGAAAAAAATAGTCCTAAATACATAAAGGTGATGTACATTTACATAATATTTCCACTAGTTTGTATGCTTTCTTTCATCGGACCCATTACATTGGCATTTCCACGGTCTAAAATTTATTTCTGTAACATCTTTGCTATCTTGTTTATATTTTTCAGAACAAAAAGTAAAATCTGTCTATACTTTTATTTCATTATAACTGAGAATAAATTAAATGGAAACACTTATTTTAAATAATTCTCTGGGAAAATATATACACTGACTTACCACTTACTTCTGTATGTTATATACATAAATATGGCTCTTAGCAACAGAAACAGTAAGATTGTAATAAAAATAAATAGAGCCTCTCTCTTTTTATTGCTGTAATTTTTTAAGGTAACTCTGAGGTGAATAACTGAAAATCTATTTCACAAACATTTAATTTGTTCCATAAACTAGTAGTAAATCTATACTAAATCCTGACTCAGAGTACACTTTTGCTGCTTAGATTGCACCTCAGCAATGCCAGACAAGGATAACACATCTGCCAAAAATCTCGTTGTCCTGACATCTTAAGAATTACATTAATTGTGTTACAAATTACTGTAATATTAAATGTTGCAGCTGTATCAGTAGTAAATTACAGAATGTAAAAAGAAATTAACTGCAAATGATTACAAAGACATATTATTTGAAGGAACAGTTATCCCAATAGCTGAAATCTAAGCATGAACTTCAAAATTCAAGGTCTATTTTTTTTTACTGCCAAATTATTAAGCATTCCTTTAAAAATACTCTTTCTTTGTACTTATTAATGGGACATGGGTCTAAGAATAGCCTGTACTGCTCTTGGCCACCTACTATTACTGTGAACACACATATTCGTAATAATGTGATTCAGACAATCTCTCAGAAGAAGAGTATCTTGTATACATAGTCCAAACCAATAATGTATTGTGTAATATCTTCAGAAACAAAACCTGTATCTGAAGGCTGCAACTGACTCTTGCCTATGTGGTAAACTGAGCTTCTGAACTAATGAGATCTAAACATACAGATGATAGCAATCAAGACTAACAGTCTGCAGTTTGAGCAAAATACCACTACAAATACAGAGCGTATGCACTTTTTGGTTTTTTTTGGGGGGGAGATTACTCTACTTTTCACCTGAAGCAGAAAGTGATTCTCTAGATGTTTGATTTGTAACTGCCAAAATAGCTGTCCAAACACTTTTTTTTTTTTCTTTTCATTTTGAATTAGAATTCAGTCACGTAAAGCATAAGCCTAAAACATAAACCAAGTGAAAGATGGGGCAAGTAATTTTCATGGCTACACCTGGCATTTACTTGCTACTAGCAGAGGATTCTCCGTGGGTGAAGAGTAATTGAATAAACCTAATACTTGATACCAAGTTAGACCAAGCTGCAAATTTAAGCTACAGAGTCTGAGAAACAGGTTGCTTCCATGTCCTTTGGCAGAACCCATTTGCTGCTTCTAAGGAGAAGGGAATCTACAACTTACCCAGAAACCGGGCTGACTTTGGGGTGGATCTCTCCTTCCTATGGAAAAACTTGCAGAAAGATAGAGAGCAAAGAAAATCCTTTTTGCTAGTTGATTCAGTGAGGGATGGGAGCAGAGGGCTGTTCTGGGGTGGAAGCACAGCCCAGGTGCCCCAGAGAGAGAGGCAGCAGGGCAGCTGGAGCTGCCTGCCAGCCATTGGGATCTGCTCTCTTCAGGCTCCGGGCACTCTGCAGAGCATCCTGCACTTAAGAGAGCTGCAACTTGAAGAAATTCTGGATCAGAAGGTGACCAGGCTCTCCTTCTGCTGGCAAATGGTTAGGGTTAGGGTTGTATACCCTACAATTGTAAAACTGGGAACCTGTCCTTCCAATTCTTTCCCCCACCTCTGCATTCTGCTTTCATAAAAGCATGGGGGAGACTTCTCTGATACAATATCTGAAACACAGTTGTGCATCCAGTTGCTTGTTTGACATGCCACTTCTGATCACTCTGATACATTTATGCCCACATGAAAAATATTATTGGTATCTGCAACAATTCAAACAACAACTAAACCTTTGAATCCATCTTACTACCGATGCTGGTGTCCATCCTTGATGTTATTTTATACTAGACAACATTTTTTTGTTTTTTTTTTCTTCAAGTGAGAACCTGGAACTGCATTTAACAAGTCTTAAATGTCACTGTTCCTAGACTAATCATATACACAGATGAGTAGAGATAAACATGTAGTCATAAACAGGACTACATAAAAGGAAAAAAAAACCCAAACCAAGTAATCTTTCTTCAACCATAGCACAGGCTGATGGGTTGGAGCAAACTGAGTAGTGGCAGATGTTACATTAAATACATCAGTTTGCACATGACAGAGCTTCTCTTTTTATTTCAGCAATGGCCCAGTGAATCTTGCTGAAACATTCCGGATGAAGTTAGTGAAGCCTGTAACAGGATTTTTGTAGCAGAATTTACATATGCAAAATTCATAGCATATCATGTTATGAATATTATCAGCCTCACTGGGAAACAGTTTCTTGCCTGTGTTGGTTTAACTGTATGCTATTATCACCAGTATACAAAAAACAGACTATAGGTATCTATAGCGTAAATATACGGCTTGTCAATGCATATAGTTATTATAGGTTTTTTTATCAAATAGATGTGATTCTTGTATAATGCCTTTTCTTAATATAAAAAACATATATATTGTACTGCTAAAGAGTTAACCATAAAAGCATTTTTACTTAACTTACCAGTTGTTGAAGCTGGAAGGATTCTTGCCCTAAACTTTCTACCTGCTCTCATGTTGGTAATCTCTGTCTCTCTCTCCCTCTCCCTCCCTCCCCCCGTGCAGAGATTGCAGTAAACTTAGAAAACTAGCAGGGACAGTGTTTCAAATGACTTAAGAAAGAGAACAGGAACAATCATTTCGTTCTCTTTTTTTCAGATGAGTACAGTACCTTCAGAAAGAAGGAAGGAAGGGAGGGGAGAGGAAGTCAACAACCCTTTGCTTTCCTGCAAAAAAATAAGGAAACAGCAGATAGCAATCTCATTTTCTCTCAAACAAAATGTTTGGAAAAATAAATATATCCAAACTAAAAGGAATTCCTCAAGTATTATATCTGCATTATTGGCTTCATAAAACCTACTTTATAGGTTGCTATGTGCAAATACATTAAAACAAATGAATTTCCTAAGTAGTGGGTAGAAATAAGACATCCATATCTTACTCAGAACAATTAGCCATAAGCTTGCACAGATGATGCCAGCTTTTACTCCAGAGAAGGAGTGATCTTAGTGTACATAATTGTCTTGTTTCCAAGGTGATGTAAGTGCAAAAATTCCTAATACCCTTCTCTACTGTGATTACAAGAAAGTAACATAAATATCACATTAGATATTTATAGAATGCTGTGAAGTAAAAAAAGAGCATGAAAGGAGTCTCAAAAATGGTAAGGATCATAGTTCAATACTGTAGTTGCAGTAACAAGTAGTTTATCTCAATGAATTGCATTATAGAAAGGACCCTGATATATCTGAATAAAACAAATGTTCTATGTTCTAGGACAGTTTTTATATTTTAGTTGGTTTCTTTCTTTACCCATTAAACATACTATGACTACCAGAGGCTGGCCAGCTCACTGAAGTTATGCTTGGGATAAGTTTAGTCCACTGGAGTATGCCATGGTTTTGCTCACCTGTGTGTTTTCCTCCAACTTTATCTGTCATCTGAAGGCCACTTATAGGGATTAGATGATCACTTTATTTTTTCTACCCATATTTTTTCATTATAATATTCTTGCTAGTGAAGACCTTCACATTGCCTCTGGGGGTGTGTTTTCAATTAGTCTTTAAACATGATACTGAAGATGGGGCTGTTCATTGATGAGCAATTCAGTGTTGAGCTTTGTGAAGACATAAAGCAAAAAGCCATTTCAAATTACTCTTTCTTATAAACTGTGTATCCAGACCCTGCTCTAGGACCAACAGCTTGATGAACACTGCTGAAGTAAACTGAGTTATTGTAAATTTAGTGTTAAGGGGAGGACAAGCTGGCACACTATCCCATAAAGATTATTATTTCCTTTATTATACAATAATAAGAATTGATCTCTGCAAACCAACAGAGAAATGAGTTCCTTAGCACCTATATTCTTTCTGTTTCCAGAAGATGTGTAGCAATGTTTTGGTTGGAGAGACTTTTATTTTAATATTCACAAACTGAAAGATTTTATCATAGACATCAGTAGCTGACAGAGCAATGCAGATGCTAAGAGTGATCTCTCACCTTATAGCATCACCAATGTTTCCTTGAATGAATGAAAGCCTAACCAGAAGATTAATTTAAAAGTAAAAAAATACAACACAGGTATATACAGTAAATGGGAATCACTTGGAAATGGAAGCCCTAACCACACAGATCTCAATTGCATACCGAGCCTAAGGAAATTAAAGAAGCATGGGAAGCCACCAAATTAATGTATTGTCCTTTGAGGTGAGCCTAAAAGCTAAAAAAACCACTTGTTTTATTTTAAAATTGTTTATCAAGATCTTGAAGATACTTGCAGCTTCCAGGCATCTAAAGTTTCTTTTATTTATTTATCTGCCAGGTGTGCCAGGTTAATGAGACCCTGAAGACTGCCATTATGTACCATTTCACTTCTCTCTATTGGGAACACATTGTAGGAGTTTAGATGAAAATTTATACTGACAAAGTTAGGAACATTCTCATGTAAGTCACTAATGGTATTTGATAGATGTGTGTAGCTCCCTGTGAAGGGCTTAACTGTCCACAATATCCCATACTTCAAATGGCAGGTTTCCCTTACTTGAGGATTGCAAAACTAGGACCACAAACATCCATGTGGCATCTTCCACAAACTATGAGGTTTTGCTATTCTGGTTGAAGGAGACTGTGGGAGTCCCCTTCTTCAGCAAGTAGGTCAGGGAGGTCTTTGCTTATCCTGTCTCAAGGCCAGTTGTCAGCATCCTTTCTTCCACCCAGGTGCTCAGGACTTGGTTGCCTCATCCAAGGACAGGGAAAGTAATTTTGCTTTACTCCGTGCAGCCATGGTAGTTCTTGACTTGCTCTTACTTCTGCTAGTTTCTCCCAACTGCTGCCAGAAAATCAAACCCCAAGGAGGAAGAGACACAGAAACTGATTTTAATGTCAGAAAAATACCTTGCAAGGTCATTGCTTGTGCAAACAGGGACATAAATAAAAGCACAGCTCAAATCATTGGTGTCTAGGGTCATGTAAATCAAGTCAGAACAAATGACACTATTTATAATATTTATAATTTTTAAGGGATAAGTTCATCAATTTTTCAGAATAGATCTCTGAGAGAAGTGTTAGCCTTTCTTTTTTTTTACCTTTCCAACTGTGCTGTTACAAAAACAAAGCCACTGACACAAATTCAGAAAGTTACAGTGGCAGCCTCAAAATAGGTAAGTGAACAACCTCAAGGGACCTTGAAGTCCTACTTCACATGTCCAGTGCATAATCTCTTATTAGGAATGTCCAGGATAAAAACATTCTTGTGATCACAGTCAGGGTAAATACTGCCGACTGGGAAGATTCTTTAGTACCAGTCTGATCAGACTAGTTCTCCAAACAGACTGACATCTATGACGTTAAGGTCTTGATTATCTTTTTTTTTTTTACTTTTTAATTTTTTTTAACTCCGGTAGAGAATAAATTGTGTTTCACAAGGCTCTATCCAACAACAGCAGAGATGCTTTCCTATATGTTAAAAATAAGAATGAAATTTAAAAGTTCAGCATGCTAAAAATAATCTGAACTTCTACCCAGGAAAGATGGGAGAAAACACATAAGTAACAGAAGCAGCAATAATATTCCACTTTATTCTGAGAAAATAAGACCAGAGGGAAAAAAGAGAGACATTTACTTGTTTACTTTAGGACCATATACATCTGAGCTGTCTCTGAAAAAAAAATCAGTATCTTCCCTCTGGTTAACAGTATATATGTGGCATTGTAATTGAGTAAAAACAACACAGTCTTCATTAAAAAATAATTTTTAAAAAAAATCACCTGAAGGATGCTTAATTGTTTTCCATAAGTCATTCTGCACCGTGCTTTCCTGATTTCTTTTCTGCACTGAATGCTTACCAAAGACTGTTCAGGAATGAGCTGATATAATGCTACTGGGACCAGAGACAAGTAGAGCTGAGTCTAAAGGACTCCTCTTCTGTCCTGTAGCATGTAGATAACTTGGCTCTAGTCACCAGCATCCAGTCATATATTGTGATTTGTTATATTTCTACATACGAAGCTTGTATACACTGTATCACTGTAATGTATCTCAGGGGTTGTTTTTCTTTTTTTTTATTATTTAAAATTTCAGTCATATTGTATGTACTTAATTTAGTTTCTCAGATTGGAAACCACTAGAATATCAGAAAATACTCCAAAGATTTTTCTACTATCTGTCTTTCATGACCATAACATGTCTAGGTATTCTCACAACAATGTGCCTGGACAGCTATATTGACTGCTCTGCCATCTACGTAGTTTTTACTTCTGTGTCAGGTAATGTCTAATCTCCTCTTCAACGAACTATTAGAATTTGCAGACTACAACTTTTGGACCAGCCACATTTGTCCGTCACTTTGTGAAGAGTAAAGTGGGAATTCGTATTAAAGAGAGGAGCTTTCCTGGCAATAAACACTTTATTACAATTTAAGGTGGCCTTTATAACTCATCCTGAGCCAAACTAATTTCTGGTAAATGACACTGACTGCAGTCATTTGAAGACAAGCTTTTCCTGTACCTTGTATGTAATCATCACAACTGCCTTTAATAAAACAATGCCATCAAAAGATATTTTAAAATAAGATGGTATCATGAAAAGGATGTGTTTTCATCTTTTTAACATATGTAAAGTTATGTGTGCAGGTTTGTGAGCCCCCTTCAGGTCAGTCGGAGATAGACAAGAATTTAGCTTTGGTCGTTACGTTGTAGTCTGGTGTGTGTTTGAAGACCTCTAGCATGTGTGATTTGCCAAGGTATTCATTCACTAAGTTTCTTGGTAGTTTGTCCAAGCTTCTCATTTGATAACAGCAAAAGTTGCAGTTTTACCTTTACTTAGACTGAGATATTAATCCAGCATTTGTTCTGGTCTTTTTTGGTGATCTTGATTAAGCACGTGCATGTATTCTAGTGGACTCCTGTAACGCCTGAGATTACCCAATGTGTTGAGAGACTTAGGCGGGGCGTTTAATATTGTAAAAATCTGTCACTATAGAAAATACCAGTAAAACAAATGTTTGCATATTCTCCTCTGTTTTCTTGAAAAACGGGGGATCCTGGGGG
>JAAWXA010000006.1:7735237-7761221 GCA_038090715.1 Florisuga fusca | reverse complement strand
GGAGGTTGTTTGCTTTGGGGGAGGAATTTGGTGGTGGTGGTATTTTTTGGGGGGGGTTGTTTGTTGGGGGAGGGTTATTTTTTATTTTAACAATATGCTTTTGCGGAGACTGATATTATTTTGTAAAAAAGAATTTGATTACAACTTAAAGCACAGGAAAAAAACTCATTTATAGGAAAAAACTCAGACTACACTAGAAATCTTGACACTAGGATTTCTTTAGCTGTATATCCCCCCTTTGCTCAACAGGGCTGCCCACTTTGGTTTATACTTTAAAAGCATACCCTGGTACAAGACAGTCATTCTTCTGCTTGGCACCTGTCCTTGTACAGGGGTTGGATCTGTACAATGCATGGCCAAGTGGCTCCAAATCAGATGGCTAAAACTGTAGCAATAACATAAGCAGCTGTTTTCTTGTCTATTCTTTTTCTTAATAATTTCAACAACACCATTCAGGCTGTGGTAGCGAACCAGCATTGTGAAGATGATCTTAATCTCATGCATCAGCATGAATCTTTTGAAGTCCACCATATTATTTTGCATCTATGGGGTATTTTTGGATGCACTGTTCTGCTAGACCATAACAAAAACCATCTTCAATTGTTTTTTTGCAGTAATTTTTTTCTCCACTTTTCAGTAAAATAAAATTACAGATATTAAAACCCTCTCTCACACTGGAAAAATAGCATAATACATCCAGATTTCTGTTGTCTTCTGAATGAACTTATTTCTAATGGAAAATTATTAGAGCACCTATGACATTATTCCTGGTTTGGTTTTTTGGTTTTTTTTTTTTTTGTCTTTGAGTATGTGATGAACAAAAATTTAAACTAAAACATAAGTTGATAAAATTTCAGAGTTGTTATGTAGGCTTCATCTCCCAATTAATGTCCATTCCCAGCCAACAGTTTTTAATTGTGTGCAAGATGAATGGATAGGCAGGCTTGTTATACACCTCTTCTTGGCCAGTCTGGATGTCTGCTTTTCATGGTGATTGCACACACTGAAGAGCTCTGTGCTATTTTTAGTATTTTCCAATGCACGTATGAGCTGGCAACTACTCAGAGTAATTGACCTGTCTTCTCCAACTGTTAGCCCTGACAGTGAGCACATTGCAAATCTAGCTGGATTTACTGAAATGGCTTATTTTTATGTAAAGTCAGATTAGGTCAGCTTTGATGATGAAATCAAGTCAGAAACTGAATGCCTGATTCTAGTTATGTCTTGATTTTCTTTGTGCTAAAAAAATACAGAACAATGCCAGAGTCATGCTGGAAAAAACCTGGAGCCTTAAATGTGCCACACATGGGAGAGAGAAGGTCCCAGGAAGGGACTGAGAATTTTCTACTAAGAACAGAAATAAAAGTCAAGATTGATTTGTGTGGGACTGATTCTGGTTCAGAACCTAGGACACAGATTCTCTGTGGGTGAAAATTATCACGAAGCAAGTTATAACAGCAAGGAACAGACCCTAAACCTGAGTGAAGGAGAACAGAATCAAAATTTAGTTTCTGCTACACTCTCAGAATACCTGCATGATCAATGTAACCAAAGAAAAATATCAGAATGTGATCTTTAAAGCAGCTACAAATCAAGTCATTCTGTAAGGGTGGAGGGAAAGTTAAGATCAGGAAAGTTTTTGCCGGGGAAAGAGTGACTGTCCTTGGAATAGCTCATGGTTTGGATCTCTTCCCATAGTATAGAATTTTCAGTAATAAACACTGAACATGATTCAGCAGAGAATGAAGAAAACACTCAAAGAAGGTGATTTTAAAAAAAAAAATATATATATTTTTTAGCAGCTATAATCACTGATGAGCTCTCTTCCATGCTAAGCCGCATGACTGAGGGACAGTTTCAGCCTCTGACAAACTGTTGCCCACAGCATGGTGATTCCTTGCATCCACATTGCACCATGGCAGGTTGGAAACAACAAAACAAACTGAATATGGTGGGGTTCAGCCTTTGCAACATCTTTCTTACAGTTTTAGGAGAGTTAAGCACTCTTTCACTAAGATAGTGTTCTGAGAGGGCAGATTTCAGGTAAAGTATTCTAAAACCAATGTCCAGTACATTGCATGTCCATTGCCTAGCCCATATGGCAAGAACAGCACAGTGGAAACTGTTCTTTCAATGTTCCTATTTAACCAAAGTTAAAGCTCTTCACACAATCCATATTGCCAATTCCTTCTTTTTTTTTACAAAAGCCATAAATACAAATCTAATGTCAATAATTCAAATTGGTTATTTTAATATCTCTATTACTTTCTTCCATGTCTGGTTTTGTTATATTATCTCAAAGATACTAAAATAGGATTTTATTTAATATTGCAGGGATGCAAGCAAACTGTCAGCACAAACCAAGTAGCTCTGATGACTACATTTTGAAGAGCATCCTTAAGTAAACACTATCATATTAACATATTGCAGACTTTTTCTTCCATATCCTTGTTTCCTAAAGCAAAAAAAGTATATTTTGTCAAGATATGGGGAACTGTGCATTCTGATGAATTGCCTAATGAATCTGTAAATTTTGTTAATATGTTTTGGATACAACTCCAGATATATAGGTTGCAGAAAATAGTCCTACTTCCTACAGCATAAAAAATTTGACTTGCAGTATGATTAAATAATTCCCCAACTGTGAGTTACTGAAGGAATGTTTTATGTGCTTTACAGCAAATTGCAACAAAACATGACAGTGTGGTTCTCTAAATATTACCGAGTTCTTGCAAGGTACTGAATTCCCCAATCCTCATTGAAAAGAAGAAGTGAGGATGTGCAGCCACAAGCCCTAAAGGAGGGAAATTGTGTAGAGAGTCAACTGCTGAAGTTACCACCCCAAAGCCATTGTCCTCATCTCCTCAGCAAATACCCATGCTTCAGTGTTTTCCTTAAGCTGTGATTCCCCAGCCAAGCCCTAGTCACCAGATTTTTAAAAGTGTTCATTTTGTGACTTGAAATGTTAAATTCAACATTTAAACACAAAATTATGCTTATATGATTACTTACTGGAATACAAAAGCATATGAAGTAGAAATGATCTGTATGAGACTCCTAGACAAATCCTTCCAGCCTCTAATCTGCCTTTGGTGAGCTGTACCATCTGGCTTACTTTATTACATCAGGTGTGTATTTTGTACCAAAACATATTTGTTAAAAATAGCAATCTATGGACATTGGGTAGAAGCTCTGTAGCTTAATATTTATCCTTCTGTTATAGCCCTTCTGATTTTCGGAATAGGTTATGCTTAAATACACATACTTGCTCATTCAAAATGAAAATATAACTCCTGTTAAAAACCCATTTCTGAGGATGGAAAATAGTGAAACACTGACCTCCTGACAGTCTGTGAAACTTTCTCCTATTCAGGGTGGAATTTCATGGAATTAATAGGGCACCCTTTATGATTAGAAATAGGTCATAATGGTAGACAGTTTAAAATATACCAATATGAAACTACTACCAGCAAAGCTTTGTGAAGATTCACATGAGAAGCCAATTTGTCCCAGATACTTGCCTCAGCCCTTGCATGCTTCCCTTGTCACATTGCACCCAAGGAAGAAAAAAAAAAAAAATTATTACTATACCTGCTTTGCATCCATACCTTCTATAGGGCCTCAAATTTTCTTTGCTTGCTTTGATTTTCTTCAGACAAGGCCCTTTCCAACACACAGGTAGAACAGGGAGCAGGCTTCCCACCTGCAGTCCACAAAAGTTCCCCAGTCCATCTCCAGAACCCATGAGCTGGACCTGTGCTCTCCTCACCCACCCTGAAATCAGGGTCAACATCACATTACTGCCCATCAAATTCAACCTTTTGAAACAAGCTGGGGGAGGTAGATACGCAAAGCTCCTTGCCATGCTCAAGTTATAGAAATGAACCCTCAAATCCAGCCATGGAGAGTGTAACAAAAGCCATGTTTGCTTGGGCTCTCAGTTGTGTTGTGATTCCCTGTCCCACGCAGGAAAAACACAAATTTTTGATATCTCAGTTAACAAACCTAAGACTCAAGTGTTGGTATCTGGTATGCCTTGGTGTGCTTTTTAAGGCCAAGTCACTTCTTAAGACAAGGTCACATTTGAAATGTAGGTAATTCCATTCAAATTGAGCATTTTTTTAAAGTTCCTTTATATTTCTGTTGGGTTTTGTCTTCTAAAAGTGGGTTTCGTCCATTTTGGGTATCAGTTGGTATTGTTCTGATTTTGCTGAAATCAAACCAGAGGTAAACTTGATACAGGCAAGGAAAGATACAGGTTTCTGAAGAGCAAAGTTTATAAACAGCTGTGCACTTAAAAAAAAAAAATCTATACTGGTAAATTTTTACCAGAATAGAGCCTTTTCTTTTTCTGCAGAATATTTAAGGATTGAAATATTTAATCAGTTATTCTACTCATTGTTGAGGGTTGGTGTCTGAGACTGATGTAACCAAAGCAGCAGCTGTGTACAAGCAATATTGTGCAGCCACTTTCTAGAAGAAAAATCTAAAAAAAAAAAAAAAAAAAGTGTATTCAGTTTGAAACTACAGGACAATAAGAATGTTCTTTAGAGAGTCACTTGGTGCTGTTTCTGCATTTACCTCACAGGGCAGGGGTAAATTCAGGTTCCCTTTTCCTTCTTGGGCTTACATGTACATAAAGGAATGGCCACAATCTGGCTCTAGTTGTGGGAATGTGTTCTTTACATAGGTGTTTCATTAGGATAATGAGATTAAATTAAGAGAAGGAAATTTTAGGATGAATGTCAGGAAAACCTTCCTGACAGCCAGATATTTCAAATTGTGAACTAGTCTCCTAAAGGAAATGGTGGAAACCCCTGTACTTAAGACTTTTAAAAGTGACTGGACAACACAGTGGAAACTATAACATAGGAAACAAGCAAATCACATGGGTAGAAAGGTATTAACCATGAGCTAGTGCTTGTTTTCTACACCTGCATTTCATTCTGTGGAACATCAGCAGCACAATGCTGCAAATTGGTATCAGCCCCTGACTGCAATAATCCCTAAGAGCATGTGCACCTGAGCCCTCTGCAGCCACTGGCTGGGGAACCAGGGCGGCTGCAAAAACATCTTCCATGCCACTTCCAGCACTTTTTGTTTGGTGTAAGGGAACATGTCTGTTTCTCAGCACCAGTGGACCAGCACTTCTCAAAAGCTACCCATCTCCTTTCTATATCTTTCCACCACTATGAGAATGATGAACAAGTGATGTTATGCCATGATTATACCTCACAAAGGCATTATTTGGGCCTCCAGGTAACTGTACAACGTGCAGGTACTTTGCTTGGAGTCAGCTCTCTTCTGTCAAGGGATTAGTGGTGGTAAAAATTCAAATACACAACAGCTTAGCAAAACTTTTGAAACAACTGGGTTGCTATCTCTGAATCTGGATCCTAAATTCTGGGTTTCCTAAGGGTGCCTTGGCTTAGTAACAAAAATGTTGTGCCCCACTTTTCCTGCACTGGGATTGTTACAGTAATGAAAATATAGAAGGGAGAGCACAGACCCTGTGGCATTTGTGCAAGGGTAATCAATCAGTCAATCCCCTTTAGGGGAAACGAGGGCTCCTCTGATGCTGTGAGCATGTTGTGGCCTTCCCAATTCATTATCAAACTCCTGCTGAAAGCAAAGAGATACAGAAGCCAACACAGAACTTCAGAGCAAATCAGGATTTGTGCTTTATATAATGAAACTCACTGTTCCTCTGTGCATTGTTAAACATTCATGGGTCATTGCTGAGTGTGTCGTTATTTTTTTCTCGTGGGTGTGCTCTGCAGTAAGCCAGTGGTTGTCTAAATGTGACCCCTAGCGTTCAACTTGGATGGCAATAATTTAAGAAAATTTGGAGACCTAGATAGAATTCTCTTAAGAAACGAGTCATCTTTTCCAGCTAATCCAATATCCTACCCCAAAAAATTAATACTAAATTCTTAATACTTGGGCAGTAAAAATTGCTAAAAGCATGCTGTTTTTAAAGCACAAAGCACTGAAGCAGCATGTGAGGATTTTAGGGACAATTGTTATGGGCAGGAAATAATCTACATTGGAAAATTTTCCCATTCCAGAAAAATAAAATGTTGATCAGTGAGGATGCTAATGATAGAACATCAGTGGAAGCAGTCGCATTATACGGACTGTGATGAAGATTTTATGGTACAATGGCTGGTACAAGAAGTGGTGCTATAGAGCTTTTTAGGTTTTGTTTTATGGTGACACTGATTTCTCGTATGCCTTTTAGTAGGTCATTTGATCCTTCTGGGTTTGTGTTTCCAGCTTGACAAAATGCACAGACGCTTGATGATTGTGAGATTTAAAAATTGTCTGCAAAGCTTCATGAAATTTTGCATAAAAAGCAAAATAAATGTGATATTTTGGACAAAAAGCAAAATAAATAGTGTGCAGGCTGCAGATGTCAAACACCAGTTCTTCTTTGAGAAAGGATGGGCATAGTTAAACTGCTTTAACCGTGTTCCTTTCTTCCGGCTTTGGTACGTGCTATGTTGCTACTTCTTTTTTAAATGGTCAAACAGTAACATTATGGGCAAAGCAGTGGTCACTGAAAGCTTAAGATAATCAGCAGTGAGAATCTGGTTTGCAATGCAGCCCTGTGCTGATTGTTTTAAAGCGTGTCTGTCTGTGGAGGCAAAAAAATGATTTATCATAACATGGTGAAAAGCAATACATATGCCATACGTTGTGAAAACATGTTAACACAGGGCCTCCTGCTTCATCATTGTGCCTGCTAACTCTGTGCACATAAGCATCTTGCAAATACTACTGCTTCACATGAATTTCAGATACAGAATTTCTCTGACAGACTCATTTCTTCTCTCATCTGAAGGCCTTAAGCATGAATGTGAATCTCTGATGTGCTCTCAGAGCCCTGTGGTTTACTTGATTGAGTATTACAGCTTTTCCCTTGATTCCTCCTTCCACAAGGGGGGAGAAACCACAAGAACATGCACACACCTTGAGTACTGGTGTGAACCAATCTGTGCCTACAGACACAGTGATCAAGGCTGGAGTTTAGTTTCCCATTTCTGCCTGAGGATATAACTCACCAAAAGTGTGGGTTGTGTGCAAATCTTTTGCCTCCTTAAAACATGTAGCTCAAGAGTCACACATGTCAAACTGTGTCTGCTGGGACCAGAACTAGGGCAACCAAGAGTCACCAGGATATCCTTTAAGCCTATTTCTCCTGAAAGGCAACACCATGCTGCAGGATCAGAACAGGGGGGCTTGCAAAGATTCACACTGGTGATCAATTCTGACCTGACAAAGTGCTAATATGGTCAGTGCTGGTGCCTTAGTGTGAGCACAAGTCAAAAAGTGAAAACCAAGGAATGCTGAGGCACTGCTTTATGGCAAGGCGGTCCCACAGACAACAGGGGGGGCATAGCCACGAATAGGACACCCTGGGTTCTCCATGGAGAGAGACACTAAGTGGGAGAGCATCATCTGCACTGATACCAGCTCCAGGGCCAAAATCTGCCCATATGGAGCCATGGGATTCTGACTGGGAAACACATCTCTGAACAAGTGCTTTTAGGAAAATGAAGTCAGATGCAGAAACACAGTTATTTAGTCAGGCACAGTTCCTGGCACTTTGCCAATGGAGGGAAACCTACCACGGGCTTCAAAGGGGGAAGGAAAAAGCCCCCCTCTGTCTATTTCTTGCTTTAGAGAAGGATGACAAAAAATTCTCAGAGCAGCACCAAAATTTAAGACATTTGTACAATACCAGCAGAATCTGCAGTTCTGTGCACTGGTTCCCAGGCAGGCCAGCAGGCAGCCAGCAGAGGTTTTCTGCATGCCAAACATTCCCAAACATTGTGGGGAAAGTCTTCCTCTCTTTTCCTTCCCAAAGATGGTTGATTTCCAAACAGTGATTGAGTTTTGGATAGGTGGTTCTAACTGTTTGGCTGTGGGCAGTCCCATTTGTGCTAATGCTCAGCAAGGTGCAAGGAAAAATGTTCTATTTCCAGAGGACAGAAATGGCAGAGCTTCAGCTTTCACCCTCTCTTAGTCCAGAATCTTTATTGCTGATGAGTGTTAAAAAAGTGGGGGATGGGGAATCTGCAGCTACTGCTCTGTCTTTCCAACAGGTCCTTCATCAGCCTTCTTCATCTAAGACTGACAGTCTTATTATCTTTTCCAATTTGCTATAAACTGTAGAGTTTGGGAAAGTCTTGAACACACTCGTGCTGCTCTCTTCTCAGGTACTTTTTATCTTATTTCTCCATGCTTTTGCCCAAGTTCTATGCTGTTCTAAGGTTCTTATCTTGTGTCACTGGTCATACAGTCACAGCATTCACATTGTGCTTACCCTTGCCAATGCTTGATAACAACAATAGTTGTGACTCCATGTGATTTTAAACCAGGGTGAAAAAATGTTATAGCAAAGACAGGTCATGTCACATCTTATGGTGGCACTGAAGAGCCATATTCTTGCCTGTTCAATGACTGGAAGTGCCTCTAGCATTTCCTTCCCCCATCATGTGTCAGATAGAACTCTGGTCACATAACATCTCCATCACTGGAACAGATGTGACGCTGTCTGTGGGATCTCTGAACAGTTCATCTGCTCACAGCAACCTCTAAGCCTGTCACTGAGCATCCCCAGCACAGAAGGTATTGGGGTCAGGTTGCAGGGTAGAGGTGTTTTATCAGCTAGCCCCCAGCAGTGCTTCCTTCTGAAGATGTTTGTCTCCAACGTGCCTCTTTTAAACACTCATTCTAGTGCCACAAGAAATAACATGGAGGCAGAGGAGCCATTTTATTGTGACACACTGTCCTTGCTGAAGAGCAAGGATGCTTTGCTTGTTTTGCTGTAGCAAACCTGCTACAGAGAGGCTGCTCCAGGTACTTGCACTACCTCAAGTGTTTGTACAAGAATAATACAATTAAATTGGAGAGATTTTTGGTACTGTTAAAGAGCCAAGATACAATTTGCTTTGGTATCCTGTATAATATCCACATTCACAACTAAAAACAGTGACTTCAACTATCAACAAACAGAAAGGCTCGGTTCATGCACTGATTTTTGAGGACTGGAGATAAAAATTCTGCTATAGACTGACCCATTTAAGGTTTAGAGTCAAACAGAACACAGCAGTGTTCAGGATATATGTGAACTTCTTTTAAATGTTTTTTAAATTGTTTGATACATTTGTTCCCTTTCCTGATGTAGTGCTTCCACACTCCTACAGGTTAGAGCAGAACTTCTGAAATCTGCACTTTGGCTCTGGAATTAGAAGAAGGGAAAGACCATTCACATGGATAAATTTGTCATTTCAGGTTTGATCAAAAGATCCTGCTGATGTAAATTAAGATGTGGTGACTTACATCACAAGAGTATTTGTCCCAGAAACTTAGTATAACATCACAGATGGTTTATTACCTGTGGTTTGACAGTACCTTGCAATTCCATTGCAGTGTGGACCACAGTTCATTAAATAAGACATAATACCTACATTTTTCTCAAGTTCCAGAAAATTAACAGATTAATTCCAAAATAATGACTACAAAGCTGTAGTGATTATGATCAGCAACAATAATAATAAAAAAGATTTGTGCAGTCCCCAAGAAGATCTTCTTTATGTCTTTCTGCTAGAGACTGATGGTGTAGATAAAACCCGCTGTCTCAGAGAGCAGGATTTCCTTAAGCAATACAAATGAGAAAGACATATTACTAGAGCAGTGTTGCATTCAGATAGAAGGTCAAGTTCAGTGTAACATTTTCCATTAAACAAGATCAAAAGTTGTATTGTTCTGAGCCTGTGCATTTCACAAACAATGTCAAGCTTCATTGGAATGCATTACCCTGTGTCACCTTATAATGTACAGCCTGACAACTGGCCAAATTAAGATCTTAGGATTCTGAGGACTCTGTAGTAAACCAGGAAGGTAAACCAGATGGTGTCAAACCAGGCTCTGAGCCCAGGTGGTAGCAGGGAAGGTGAATGGTGATGTGACATAACTTCGTGGAGAGACTCCTAAAGACAAAGAAAAGAATTGCAAAAATGAAGGAAGGGAACTCAAGCAGCTGGTGAAACTCTAAGTCAACTGCATTTCCCAACAGGTCACAACAAGACATTAGCACTGGAGACAGAAACCCACCCTCTTCATGTGGAGGAGTAAGAGGGTACTGCAGTGTCTTGCTACTGCTGTCCCTGTACCAGGTCCCATTATTGTTGTCAGGAAGGTCAGCACGGACTTCCCCTTTCTCACCTGGATGTTGAAGAACATTTTGGCCAATGAATGTCTGCACAGAAATACAGTCACAAGATGAAACAAGTGTAGAGGAGGATGAATGCTTTCCATCTCAGATCAAAGTGAAATGGAGTGAGACACACATAGAAAATCAAGACTGGGTCAATTTTTTCATTGCCAAAACCCAATATCAGTGATAACAATAGAAACACACACAAAACAAAAGAAACAAGCAAACAAAAAAACCCCAAGCAAACAAAAACCCCACCAAAACCTATGTTATTCTGCTGAGAATGTGTCAGATTACACATTCTTCTGTTAATTGAAGTATGTTCATGATAAGTTCATTCAAGTCAGCAATTTTTCTGTATTTACTACTCAGTAACTGGAAGATGGTAAATCTTGCTTTTTCTTTTCCTTTTTGTGTTTTACTTTTATTTGTCTCCCCATATGCTCTTCTCTTCAGTGTTTTTTGGCCTTACTTGAATCCTTGGAGCCACCTCAGGACCATTTTATTACAGAGACCTCCAAGCACAAAGATTAGGATTTCGTTTCAAGTCCGTAAGTATCAGTGTTTGTTCAGTGAAGCAGCCCCTCATCTTTCAGCTCAGATTTTCTGTAACCACAAGGACAGGCCTGAAATCATACACCAAAAACCTACGTGTGATTAGCCCTAAATTAGCCACTTGAGGGAATATGCACCTGTACCTGGGTATGTGTGTGGACATTTTATACCAGTAGCAAATTATCAGATTTGAAGCTGATAATTTTGCTGTTGCTTATTGTACTGGTTTCATTATATTGCATAGCTCTAAGAAAAGCACTGTATCACAAGCTGAACTCATACTGGTCACAAATTTACTCTCGAAGGCATTTCCATGCTACATTTTCTACATGCTACATTTTCTACATGCTACATTTATATGCTATATTTTCTTCTTGTCTTTTCGCCTTTTCAGTGTTGTAAGTTCTTATAATAATGTCAAGAAATATTTAAGGAAAACACTCCAATATTTTCTTCATTATCAAACCACCATCTTCAAGTTCTCATACATAGCCATAGTCTTTACAGGTAAGGAGAAGGACTGTACTGATGTCAATGAGTGCTGCACTTGGCCAGGTCTGAAAGCAAATCCTTTGGTAAACTTTTAAAAGTTCAGTTTTATGAGTTTAAAATAACAAAAAAAGACCTGCTGGATTATTTCTCATTCGTCTTTAGAGCAAGCTAGAGAAAACAGCTGGTGGCAGCCATGAGAAGCATGGAGGGTAGGTGACTGCACAGCTTCCCTCCTTCCCCTCCACTTACAGACATGTCTCTGACTTTTGAATTTGGAATTTGGAATTTGCTTGAAAAATACCTTCAGAGAGTCCAGTTAGGAAACCATAGGTGGAATCTTGCAACATTTTCTCAAAAATAGCTGCTCCTGGTTTTCTCTTTGCTTGCCTGGTAATGGTATCTAGAAAGACCTTCAGGAGGCAGTCTCCTCAAGCATTCTCATAGTCCTGATGTTCTCGGATTCATGATTCATTATTTTATTTCTGTAACATTCTGATGAGGCTTTTGTTTTGATTTTGCTGATACAAAACATTCCTAGTGATAGAGTGCAGAAAATGTGTTTAGCAGGTAGGAAATGCAAGTGGCAGGACCTTCAGGTTCTGCTTCTCAATCAGCCACTGGCTCAACTTGAGTAATTCATGTCACTCCTCGTATTTTCTTCCCTATGACACAACATTACATATTTCCAGACTGTTGTCATAATGCTTAATTGGTTCATGACTACAAAGTCCTTAAAGATTATGAAAAGAAGGACGTTATGCAAGTGTGACACATTATTGATATTCTTACTTATTATTCTTCTGAGGATAGAAGGAAAGACAAGTAAGTTTTCTTAATACAACTGTTAGGATTAGATGATGTTACTAAAAACAGACAAGAAATGTCTTTCCAAAACCATTATTTCAAGGTTAGCTGTCTTCCTCTAATATGAAGGAAAGGTTTGATTTAGAAAATTAGGGCCTGATGCAGTCAGACAGTCAAGGTAGGTACATTTTCTATGAATGGACATTTAACTAGATTAAAAAGAGACTGCAGAATCAGACACTCAATACTTTTGCTTCTAATTGCCTGCAGTAGCATTTGTATTTCAACCAGTTACATTAAGTTAAATAATCTGGGATATACTACCTCTTTGAATGATATAGACAATTAATATTAGTGAGACTTAAGAGCTCATATCACAAAAGCACTACAGGTTTTTAGTTTTGCTTCTGATGGTTCAGTATGGTGACCACTTAAAGAGAAGTATTCTATATATTTAATCTGTTTGTACAAGAACATCTTGCTGGTTTTTGTATAATTCACTGGTTACCAATCATTCCTGTTTTGGGAGTTTAATGATGATGTGCTGCTATAGTAAGATACACTTGACATTAAACAATACAATGGAGAAGTTGAGTCCTTTTTAGATTAAATAATAAATTTGCTTTGAAAATTATCTGGATTTGGCACAAGTAGAATAAGAATCTCGCTAAAGTCTGGAGGAAGGGATGAAAGAATTTCTGGTCCCTACTATACTTGCTGTCAAGCTGACCTGATTCCTCTGTAACTGTAAGATTAGTGATTTCAATTAGGAAAAAAATCTAGGTATTGGTATGGTGGGATACAAACCAGAGCTGGATAGAATAGGTAAGGAGGCTTAGACTGAGTTCTGAGCAGCAACCCTCTACTGAAATGGCATTTGGAGTTAGATGCTTTGGAGTCTTTGCCCTCAGTGACAATGGAAAAGGACTTGCCACTTTCTTGAAGGAAGCCTTGGAGACAAGTGACCCAGAAACATATACACTGTTATAAGAGGAACTTTTCCAGAGAAGTTGCCCACACCTGCTATCTACCTGCATTTTCCTATAGGATGTCTCCAGATGAAGATGGATATTTTGAATGTCTTCTCTATCCTCTTTGTATTTTGGAAGAATCTCATATCCAACCACAACTCTACAGTTAAACTTCAATGTTATCATCTAACATCACAGACTTTGGCTCTTCGATTAAAAGTTGCGCAAGGACCAGTGCTATCCTTAGCTGCAGCTTTTGTAATAATGTTGTAATATGAATCCCAGTGTGTTTTCTTTTAGTTTTTCTAACTCTAGGAAGCAGAAAAAGCTTGAAATCAGAACTACATGGACAACATGCTAAAGCATTTCAGCCAATTCACTCTGCTAGCTCCTCCTGCTCTAAGACAGAGAATTGTTTTTCATTTTCACAGGCCTTCCATAGCCTTTCTCTCTCCCATTTGATAGTACAGGATTACCTCCCACATCTGATCATTCATGATGCTCTCATACAGTGAAACTTCACACAAGGTCTCTTCTGCTTGTCATGGTTTAGCCCAAGCAGGCAGATGAGTCCCACACAGCAGCTCACTCCCTCCTGATTGGGATGGAGAACCGGAAGGCTAAAACTGAGAAAAGTAGTGGATTCACATGATGACAGTTTAATAGAAAAAGCAAACGCAAAGCAAATGAAGGAATTCATTCACTCCTTCCCATAAGCAGCCACATGTTCAGCCATCTCAAGGATAGCACAGCCCCATGACATGAAGTGATGACTTGGGAAGACAAATATTGTAGCTCCAAACATTCCCTTTCCTTCTTCCTCCCTCACCTTTCTGTGCTGAGCAAGATGCCATATGGTATGGAGTATCCCTTAGGGCACCTGAGGTGAGCTGTGTCCCCTCCAACTTCTTGTGCACCCCCAGACTACTCACTGGTGGGGTGGGGTAAGAAGCCTCTGTAAACACTGCTCAACTCTGCATTATCAACACTCTTTTCAGCTCAGATCCAAAACATAGCCTCCACACTACCTACTACGAAAAAAATAAACTCTATGCAAGCCAAAACCAGGACACGGATTTTGGGGTTTCTGTTCCTTACAAGTTCTATGGCCTCTCCTTATCTGACTCATCACTCATCTTCTTTACAGGGTGATACAAGCCTTTTCAAAATTACAAAAATTTGTTTCTTGAGCAAATTATTTTCCTGTCACAAAGCATCTATTTAGATGTAAAACTGGTCAGGCCACCCCCTTGGCGCCTACGGAACATGAACAATGGGGAAATTAATGAATAGATAAGGAAAGCTCCATTCTGGAAAACCTGTGAATTTCAAGCTCCGTTCCGGGAAACCTGTTGAATTTCAACAAGTCATGCAAACGAAGGCCCCCTCCTCCCTCTCTTCATTTTTCATTATAAAAAACCTCCAAAAAGGACCGAAAGCAGAAGTTTTGTTCTCCCTGTTCAATACTTTTTACTACGGATCCAGCAGCTTCTCTTCTTCTCCAAAAAAGACCTCGTGGAAGTCAAGGAGCCTGCAGAGTGACCTGCCCTGAGGGAAAACCGGACAGACCACAGCCAGAACTCTGCAGTAGCCTCAGACCGGTGAAACAATTTTAAATTATACATTGTTACTTTCTTTCTTTCCTTAACAATCATGTTTACTCTGTACTAACTGTGGTAACTTGTTGCCTTTCCTTAAAAATAAATCTTTGCTACCTGTTTAAGTTTCAAAACGTGTTAGCCTGCAATTCTGTGCGTCCTCTCTGAAGCAGAGGCTGAGATTTCCTCATAAACAAAATATTAAAATAATAACTAGGATCACGACACAGGGGTACCTACAAAAATTCCATCTTTCTTATAGCCAGGTTGCTAAGACTTTGGCTCATCAGGCTGGTTCTTCTATCTCGTATTTTGCTCCCTGACAATATTAATTATCTGTAATTATCAATAATTATTATCTGTTTCTTGTATCTTACACTAAAGCAGATTTTTTTGTAACAAGGCATTTCTGTGCAGCTGTATAGCATGTGGCTGTAGGCTTGGGATCATTAGGTTGGTTTCGGTTCCCTAAACAGAAACATTAGACACAGGAACAAGCAAGGGAACTGGAGAAGACAATCAGGGCTGAAGAGTTGTCAGTGCTATTATTTACTGAAGGAACAACACACGGCGAGACTTCAAGAAAAACAGTACACAGGTACACTGTGAAATACAAAGAAGAAAGCAACATGGGAATGCAGAAAAGAGGGAGATAAAGGAGGAATAGGACAGAAAATTACTAAGGAAGTGTTCAGGGGAAATCATGAAATATAGAGGAGACAAGAAGGAAAGGGGGGAGCTGAAAATGAAGGCAGAACAACAGGGACTCTGGGGAGAAGACAACAGGAAAATCTTCAGCCTCTGTGGTCTCTGAAAGCTCTTTTCAGTGATGTACCTGAACATTGACCACTAGGATCACTATGAGGTTATAGATAAGTTGAGTTAGTGCTACCTTTTTTAACTTCCTTGTACAGACTCCAGAAGCTTCTTTCCACCCACCCATGAGCAGTCCTTATACAAGCCCAGCCTGGATGCCAGAGCTCACAGTATTCCTGTCCTGAGACACCGCTGGTGCTCAAAGCCAGATCTCCCCACCTACCTCTGTGTGTCTATCCACAGCTTCCATGTGCTTCTTGGCACCCCACAGTTAATTTTTATTAGACTTCAGGTACATTAGTTCCAGTACTCCTGTCATCTCTTCTCCCAAATTTTCTGTACACACAACATATTGCATTGCATCTGACATGTGGGTTTGAACTGCAAAGGGAAAAACACACCAATAATGATGATTTTATGCATGAAAAAAATATCTCTCTTTTGCAGCAGAGAGATATTTTTCCCATATTACATACAGGTAAAATTAAGGAGGGAGGTTTCAGACTTCATAGAAAGCACTCTGCCTGTGCCCAGTCCACAAAACCATAGTAGGGTAACTTATTATTGCTGTAACCAGTGTTCTGTGTCAGAGACTCGTTCCCAAATTTTCCTTTCCAACTATCACAAACACAAAGACTTCAGTACCTATATATTGTAGTCATGAACAATTTCTTTGAGCCTGGAATGCAGTGACCTTCATAGGTCAAGAGGCACTCTGAGAACTTCCTATTGCCTCGCAATAGAACTACAAAATCAACTACAAATACTATGCTCTGGAGAACTGAGTAAACTCTATTGCCTCTCCCTACCTTTTTGCTACAGCATACTTGAAGGGATGAAAGGGTTGGGGTTTTTCCTATTTCTTTGACCAGATGGGAGGAGAGGGAATTTTCAACAAATTGAATGAGCAAAACTGAGCAATGAATGAGCAAAAGCCACTGCTTCAGCTTCAGATACTTGAATATAGAGCTAATTTTTATAGTTTGATGATCAAATAATGCAAATTTAGAAACAAACAAAAAAATGTGTTCCCAAGTGCTGTTGGGGCTATCACTAAATGAGGTTTCTCCCATTTCTCTAAACAAAAACAAAACCAAAAAAACAATATATAAAGAAAGTTATTATATACTGATTTCAATTTAACCCTCAAGCCTTCTACACTTTTTCACATATAGGCAGTGCTCCTTGTATAAGCTATTCTCTTTATACTTTATATGTGAAGTTGTTTTTTTACATGCTTAACCAGAGACTGAATTTTTAAATTTGTATCAGAAAACATCTCATATCTGAGAACAGAAACAGTTTTACTACTACAACTTCACTGATTTGTAATAACTGAGTAGAACGGCTAAGATTTAACTTACTTCTGTGTAGTCCTTAAAGTAAAAGGCACAAATTTAAATCAGCCAAATATATCTGGTAAAAATCAGTTACTGCCATTTCAGGAAATTCTCTGATTAAATTGCTTGGTCTGGAGATCCTTCACCACTGTTGTATTCTGAATGGTCTTATTATTTGTGTAAAAGTACACAATTCTTATTCCTCTCACAATTATGTATACTCCATTCTTCTCCTTCAGTGTACAGAAGAAACAACTTACCCTATAGAAGTGTCATTTTTTTACACAGGAGATTTTTTTTTAAAACTTTCTCTGTCCTGCAGAGTGGTTAAAAAAGGCTGCTTTGTCTCAAGAAATATTATAAACACTTTGGATGGCAGATGATTTGATCAGATGATCAGTAACAAAGTAATATGTTATGGGCAAACTTTTGGTTTTTGTCAGTACTTGCACATTTCACTTAAGTCTATAGTATCTATTTTTGTATTAGAAGAGAACAAGTTAGATTTATCATATGACCGATATTACATGACTGAATCAGTTCTGTAGCAAAATTTGTTACTACAGGTAGTCATTGAAGATTCCTTCTCAATAATAATGAAAAATGCATTTCATTAATCATTGTACAATGAAGTATGTGCTGTTTGCTGCTGATTCATCCAGCCTCTAGTAACAATCATATCCCCAAAACACAGAACTTTTTTCCCTGTGCCTTCAAAGTTGAATCTATAAAGTGTACATTCATAAAAGTCATGTCAGATTAGACAACCTAAAACAAAGAGATCATTCTACTGCTTGTGGCAGTAAAAGAGTACTGACACAAAATCTCTGAGGCTTTCAGAGGTTTCCTGAGATTAGATAAACTGAAATAAGAAATTAATGTATCTTCTAAATGAACCTGTCATTTGCAAGATTCAACAAGCCAGCATAAGTACATAAAGTCCCCAGGTAGTCCTTGTCTTCTCAGATGCATCTAGTTTTCTATCTTTCTCAAAGCTATTACTATTCACATTGTTCCAGAGGCTTATATAGGTAACACATTTCATGTTAATATTTTCAGTGGGAATAAGTTTCAATTACATGAGAATTTTCCCTTGCATATAATTCTTAGAATAGTTGGTCTGTGCTGAAAAACTGACACTGTGATTGTCATCTTCCAGTAATTTCTGCAGCAAGAGGACTCTTGCAGATTCCTACCAATAATTTGACTGTATAGCCATTTCTATACATTCACCTAATGAGTATTCAAACAAGTTCAGTTCTGTGGAGTCACTGCTCTGGGATCTGCTTGTACTCATCACACCATTGAAGCTCCTATTTAGTCATAACCTCAAGATGCTCAAGGACAGTGATGCTTGCCTAGACTGCTAATGGTTACAGACAAAGGTTAGGTTACTCATCAAATGTATATGTAATTGTCTCAAAAATTTAAACCTTCATTCCCTCATAAAGACCATGAAATTCCACAACTAGAGTAAAAATTTAGAGTAAAAATTTCCCCAATTACTTGCAAGTGAGGCTCAGTTCTTAAGGGCTGCATTGCTTAGTTCTTTGTTTTTTATAAGTCAAAGAAAATTTCAGCTGTTCAGTTAGGTTGTGTAAAATGCCTTTGCATGGTTATCAGCTCTCTCTAGGTGAGAAGGTGCCAGGATTCATGGTGCCTGGATAGATGATGGCTTCAACAGCATCATGTGATGATGAGACATTGCCCAGAAGTTCATAGTAAAGGTACGTATCTTCTGAGACCTCCTGAGAGCATCCAAAAAAAGGAGCCATAACATTTTTCCTGTACTTTACTTTCTTCTTTGTATTTTCCCAAAACCTAGTAAGGACACTGGGATCTGCAGCAGGACCATCCATAGATTAATAACTCACTGTCTGGAGCACATACATTGAAGTTTCTTCAGAGACCAGACACACTGACCAAAGCTTTTAATTAAAGAACAACATACCTAATAAGTACATAAATTCTGGGGGGATTTGGGGAGTTTTGTTTTGGTTTTTTCCTGAGTTCCTGGAAAGTAGGTGGAGTGAGAGTTTTGTGTATTTGTACAAAGCCCTCTCTCTCAAATTTAGTCTTCCTCTTCTCTGAGACTTCTAGTTGTAATTTTATTTGTTATTTATAAAGCAGCTAAAATATCTGAAGCATCTCTCAAACAGAGACATAGTTCCTCACATCAGGAATTTGCAATCTAAATAATGAAGCCTTGGGGCCAAATCCATTGCTGACACAGGCAGGCACAGCTCTACTGTATTCAGCTGAGTTGTGCTTGCATATTCTATCAGCAAATGCTTAATCTTGTGTTTGCAAAATGAGATGTTGCTACTGAAATTGTTCTGAGGTAGTGAATTTGACTAAGTGTTTTTACAGCAAGAGGAAAAGATTGCTTTGCTCTGTAAGTGTCCTTGTCTGTTTGAATGGGGTTAGATACTTAACAAATGAAACAACAATTTAAAAATCCATCTAGGTACTTGTTTCATCAGAGTCATGTAACTTTAGAAGCAAATTATTTGCATTGTGTTCTTTGAGTTGAATAGCAGCACAGTCAATGGCTCCAAGAGCTTATGTGAACTGGATCATACTTCATGATGAGTTGGACCTTTCATTTCTCTTCACTGGCTCCAACTATCTTGACCTGTCCTTCATCATATCCTTCTGCCCTTAACCTGATAGAAGCAAAAAGGCTTTCCACTCCTTATATTCCATCTATTATTGTTACACATTTAGTATTGCAAGTATAAGCACTAAACTTTGAAATGTGTTGACAGCTGTGGAAAATAATTTCTTCTCAGTATGCATACTAAAGATAAGTAATAGACTTTATGTATTTCCTATTTGCATGGAGGATATATCTTGCAACATTCAGTGCTTATATGTCCATGAAGGAAACAGTACAATGAAGACTAAATATTTTCACATTACATCTTTTCAGATCAAAGCTTCACTCTTTGACAGTTTTGGACATGTATGGTCCATGTTTTTTTGCCAATATTGTCTTTTTCTTGGCTGCAGATTTTTTGTTCTTTTGTTTTGTTTCTTTTTATCAGATTTTGTACTGACTTAGTAAGCAGTGTGTAAAAGGATGTCTAAGACAAACTCTCCGAAATTATGACATGGCTCCTTTAACACTAACTATGTAGTGTTAAAAGAGAGCTATCAATATGTGCCTCATTTTAACATAGTGGGTTTGACTTTCTGAAGAGTTATTTCAGAAATGAGGCACAATAGGGGCATCCAGGGTCAGATAGTGGGATGAGGCTGGGACAAGGCTGGGACAGGGTGGGCTCTTGATCCAGGGCCACAGCTGGGCACAGGCAGGGCGGCAGGGATGGAGAAACCCTTGGGTCTGGGGGCTGGTCCTTCCCTGAGTCTCAGAGACAGATGTCCTATGGGGTGGGGGAAGGGGAGCACACATTCAGAGCCCTGGAAGCATGAATGGTGCTCACCTCTGTTCAGTATTACCACGTGACTCAAGGCAAAGTGCTTCAGAAGGTCCTGAAAAACAGTATGGATTATATTTAACAGAGTAATTTCCTTGTCTTTTCCTTTTTTCTTCTCTATGGAAGATAAGGCAGCCTGGCATGGGACCCCACTGAGGTTATGGCCACACTGGTGGGACACACTACCATAGCAAATCACTTCCATGGGGAGCAGCTAGCTGTTGCTCTGAAAAAGGAAAGAAGGCTTACACAAATCTCACCTTTTCAGTTTTTTCTTACTTAGAAGAACTCTCATAAAATAACGGCGGAATCAAGCACATAGCTTCTGTCCCAGTAACCCATGTCCAAATGACGGGGGCTTTAACTTCTGAATCCTGGACTACAAAGACAAATTTAATGCTTGGATACACTGTGTATATTCACAGCCACTTCTCAGATTGTCAAAGATCTCAGCATATGGATATTGGTCTTTTCTTCAACAGACATACATTATGTCAAGAATGTCAAGAATAATGTACAAGTTATGTCAGATTATTTTATCATTTCCACCCCTACTTCTTTGTCAGTTCCTTTACTGAGCATTGAAATAGGTCATCGATTATGTAATGCTGCAAAATACACTAAATTAAATTACAAAGATTTTTGTGAGTACTTTTTTGTTACAAAGAGTGTAGATTTATTGTCCCAAGAGCCCCAGTGAATATTTATGTTCTGTCAGTAGTCTGAAGTAGACCATATGGGTGGGGGCTCTCTCCCAGGCAGTGCTGTATGCTTTCCCCTACTTTAGACCACTGGAAAGGAATTCCATCTCTAGGGCTCATTCCAGAATGGCTCTCCTACTTCATCGATCAAACATAGTGAGATTTCAGTGTCTTAAGTGAATGTTATTCAGCAAGAGATCAGCAAAACCTGTCTCTGAAGGAACATAGCCTTGTCAACTGGAGTATACTCACCAAGGACATTTCTGGGACTCCCGAGCAGAAAGTCCCCCTTGGTGCAACTCCATCAGTCTAAATCAGTTCTCCAGTCACACCATACCAGAATTTGGCCCCTGGTCAGATTAGTGTTTTGTCATAAAGCCATGAACAGATTTCTACAGCTGGAAATCTGTGCACACTCTGTCCCATGGGTTGGTGAAATCATCACATTCCAGACAAGTTTTTAGGACAGTTTTCTTTAAAGGTTTAACATACTTGACATAGCAACTACTTTTTTTTTTTTTTTTTTTTTTTAAGATGAATTCAGAGATTAGTCACTGCCAGGACTAATTCTAAATAAGCTCAGAAACTCATAGCTGAGAAAAAACATGTGTTTGTGAGCATATTTGTACATATTCTGATCAGCAAGGGTTTAAATCACTTTCAAAATCAGTTCTTCTTCTTCTTGTATTCTTAATGTGGCTTGTGCATATGTCATGTTATGAGGATTTCACTTTGGTCTGTACATTCGTTTCCTGCAAATGAGATGAAAACTTACAAGATCTGAAACAAATATGAAAAAAAAACAAAACCAAAAAGTAAAAGAAAGAAAAACAAAAAACAACAACAAAAGAAAACCTCACCAAAACCAGAAAAAAAAACCCACATAAAAAGTCTACCATTTTTGTTAAGATTTTTTCCATTATTATTTCTACAGTCAATTTACTTGAAATGGTAGTGAGAGGTGGCATGTACAAACAATGTACAGGTCAAACTCACCTCATAACTAATTGTGGGTAGAATCTGGCTCACAAAGCTCAGGAAAACAGCAATGTATTAAGGCCTCCACTTATTTTATGGGTAACATGTTGTGCTTTCTGTTAGCTTCAAAAGAAAACAAATATTGTTTTCCTGTAGAAATGTTGATGGAGTGGAAAAACAGTGGAGGAATGAACAGAAAAGCAAACAAATTCTGCCATGTGGATGTTGATTTTACCTCTCTCTGAACTGTGTCCAGGAATCAAATAACCTGACCATGGTGTTATAGCAAGTAGCTGAAACTTCTTAGACCTAATACAATTGAGTTCATTTCCATGTATTTTCTAACCTACAGCCACAAATTAAAATTTATTATTAAATGTAACCATTTGCAAAACTAGGTTTGTTATTTTTTTCCAGCATCACTTGCAACACATGATCTGAAGGCCCTGGGGACCTATGGTTTCTAAGAAAATGAAGTAAGGCTGGAAACTCTGCAATCACCAGGTTTATATTGTCTCATCACCCCCTGGAAAATTCTTCGGGACCCTGAAAGAGTACCCAGTGGAACCATAATTCTCCATTTTATGCTACTTCAAAATGAAGGTATCTCAGAAAAACCACCAGAAATTAGTAGTGAAATAATTCGTAAGGCTGAGTTTTGGAACACTGGAGGTCACTTTTTTAGAGATCAACATGCTTTGCTCTAGGGCAGGTTTTTACAGCAGTACAAGGCACAGAATCTCCCACTTCATGCTGACCTCCTGTTCTCAGGATTGTCCCCCTGCACGTACTGCTAGATCCTCTGCCAGCAGCCAGGGTGTAGCCTGAGCCCCTTCCTGAGTCTTTAATTCATTTCTCAGGGCCTCACATCCCTTTCACAGCCAGCTCTGCTGGGGCTCCCTCCAAACTCCTGTGTCCTTCCCCCACCAGCAGCACACTAAATGGTAGAATGTTTCAGCCAGTTAAATGATGAACCAGGAGTTAACATGCTAGAACAATGGTAGGTTAATTGGGATTACATTCCCTCTCTGTGTATACATTTAGAACAGCTGTGGAGGAGCAGCCCTCTCACACTGAGCCTGTCTGCAGCATATGATTTTTTGTATTATGCTTCAGTTTGGAGCTGTGTGGCCTGAGCAAATGTGAGAGCAGAGAGTGTGTTGCACAGATAATATTTTTTCTCTTGAATAGCAGAGCTATAACATCTGTGTTCATGTTCTTACAGGGTCTGTATGACAATATTGTAGTGACTAATAGTTTGCAGAGTTTGTTGGTTCTTTTTCATTTTCTTTTTTTGTTGTTTGCTTGCTTGCTTGCTTGCTTCTTAGTAAAGAGGAAAGAATGGTTTTAACTTCTCCTAGGAACAGAAGAGCCCTTCTACACTCCTGCTGACCATGCTAAAGCTAGATTGATTTAAGCATCTTGAAGCACTTCACCAGTATTCAAAGAATGGACCATCATTAAATCCTACACAGATCTTCAGCTTCTCAAAACACAAGGAAGTTTTCCAGTGTCAGGTGATGGGATCTGTGTCTAGAAAATGTGATGCTTTTAAAGCTGCCATTTTTTACATGGAAAGTAAACATACTGTTATGCAGAGAAGGATCTATGTAATGATTATACACTGGCGCTATAACTTCATGGATACTATTTTTCAGTTATTTGGTTTTTACACTTTATTATCATTCTTAATTTTGAAAGGAAAAGAAAAACCCACACTACACACATTCTGATGCAGAGAACTATTAAACCATATGCTCCTTCCAAAGAGTCTTGTTTTTTATGTTCTTCACTTTTAATGCACATTGACTAATACACTAAACAGAGCCTGAAAAATCAAGAATTGAATGGCCATTTAGATTAGTCCTTTCACAGTAGACCTCAGTTTCTGCAAAGAACAGTGATGTGGAACATCACATTGGAGCTCTGAGCTCTGTGGAAAGACATCCTTATGAAAGCAGTGTACAATTAAATTGTTTCAGAGGTCCATTCCCTCCCTTCTCATCACCTCTGCATCTTGTCCAGACAGGAACAAGCTTTTTGTGTGCTAAACTTCTTCATGGAACAGTGCTGCTCTCACTAATCTTCTCCTGGAGTATGTTTTTTACCCACTGCCCACAGAGGGAAGATTGTAGAGTGCACACATTTTTTATTTTTAAAATTATGACCTGGGCTGGACTCCAGCTGTCATATGTTACTGAGGCTTCCTCCTTAACATTTTTTTTTTTCCAGCCTGTGCTTACTTAATTGGCAGTAACTTATTAATCTGAGTGCATATTCATACCAGATATTTGATCCTGAATAAAAGTTAAGTTCCAAGAAAGCTAGATAGGCATAAATAACTCTTGTCTTCCTAGAGTGCTTCTTTGAAACAGAAATTATGCTCTTCTAGAATTTTAATGTATTATAAAAAACTGTATTCACTCTGAATGTCTAGTTATGTGATTGGAGGATTTATCCAAGGTATTGAAAAAAAAATTTAAAATCCATTATGAAACACTATTTTAAAATAAATTTTGTCAGCATTTAAAGTAATAACACATTAGGTGTATTATTGGGTGTATAATGCATGAAGGACATAAGAAACAGTAGCAATAACTTTTTGTATTGATTCCTGTGCCTGTAAACACTGATTGGTTTTGTCCTCTGCAGTTTACACAGCAGGAGTACCTCTGAAGAATGAATGTTCATAATTTAATCTAATTTAATGGAAGGAAATTTAATCATTATTATCAAGGAGCTTATATTGAATTTTTGTGCAAGTAATTTGTGTTACCATTTTAAGGCTCTATTGAAAAGCATTTCCAACCCTGAATTTCCAAAAAATTTATTTTTGAGTTTTCTTTTAGATTATGAGATCTATTAACAAAATATAGAAACTATACTAGTCTGCAGGGGAAAACCTTCCTCCAGATACACACATTACAGTTTTCATCCAGTAAAGTTGGTTAGAAACTCCACACTCTCCAACCTCTGTGCTTCATACAGAGAGCTTGTCCAGAACACTTACCAGTCTTGAGAACTGCCCTTTGGTAGAGTAATTTAAACCACATGAAGGAACCCATGGTGCATCCTTAATGTGACCACAAGAGGATCCAGGGCACAGTTCCACTCACTCCTCTGTCACTTGAAGAAGAAAGTCATCATCAATGCATTCCAGGAATCTTCTGCACTGCTTGTGCCCTGCTGTGTTGTTCCTCCAGCAGATATCTGGAACCTTCTGCATTGCACTGATATCTGTTGTCCCTTCAACAGATGGTTGAAGCCCTGTTGAAGCCACCAACAGGGTGGTTGAAGCCCTGCCATGAGGACCAGGGCTAATGAATGTGAGGCTATTCCTTGCTGTCTGTAAAAGGCACTCAGTCTTCCTGGTTGGGTAGCCTGTAGCAGAGCCCCACCATAAAGCCATCTGCCCCTGTCCTCCTTTAAACCTAACCCATAAGGTCTTGGTCAGTTCCTCATCCACCCCCAGGTGGAGGTCCATGCACACCAGATGGTCATTGACTTAAGAGGGCAATACCCCCTCCTTGTCTCCCCTGTCTGTCACAGAATCATAGAATCAAAGGATGATTTGGGTTGGAAGGGACCTCTAAAGGTCACCTGATCCAACACTCCTGCAATAAGCAGGGATATCCTCAACTAGACCATGTTTCTTAGAGCACTGTTGAGCCTCACCTTGAATATGTCCAGGGATGGGGCCTCTACTACCCCTCTGGGCAAACTGTTCCATTGTTCCACTACTCTCATGGTAAAGAACTAGTTCCTAAATTCCAGTCTACATCTACTCTTCTCTAATTTATAACCTTCCATTCCAACACTCCAGTCATAGGAGTCATCCCACGATGTCACCATGACGCCCATCAAACCATGGGCCCATAGGCACGTGTACATCTCTAACTCTAGTCATTTTTAAGTGTCACTGACATTCTATTTTTCATTTGAGCTTTTAATGTTTATTTCTTGTGTCATTACTAGTTATAGCCAGTTCCAGGGGGAAAAAAAAAGGAAAGGAAAGGAAAGGAAAGGAAAGGAAAGGAAAGGAAAGGGAAAAAAAAATGAAAAGC
>JAAWXA010000006.1:7706770-7735077 GCA_038090715.1 Florisuga fusca | reverse complement strand
AAAAAAAAAAAAAAAAAAAAAAAAAAAAAAAAAAAAAAAAAAAAAAAAAAGAGAGAGAGAGAGAGAGAGAGACTTTTGATAAAGCTACTTTTAATGAAATTAAACCAAAACAATACACATTATAGATTATAAGTCAGGAATCTCTTCACAGTAAAATATTTCATTTTCTTCTCAATCAGGAAGAAAAGGTAACTTTTTCATAAAATTGATGACATTTTCTGATAAAAAGAATTTTATGTAAAATTCTTTGAGGGATAAGCTGGTTAAAATGTCCTCTAGATCTGAAAGGAAAATGACAGAATAAGAGACAGCAATTTTCCTTTTTAATCAGAAGAAGTAACAATGGTATCTAAATCCATTTCAGCTGAAAATACACATGAATACATATACTTGTACGTGGATTGCTCCTCACAGAGCAAAGGTTTCCCTACAATAAGCTAACAACTTCTACATGAAACATTTTCAATTGTATTAAAATAAGATCAACATTATGTGTCTTCTGCTGCAGACTATGTATAACATCCCCATGTAAAATGGCTGCTAATATCTGCAGAGCAGAGATCTTAGAAACAGAAAGCAGACTCACACCAATAGTAGAAGAAACCACGGTGGCATGTCACAGTAGCTAAATCCAAACAGCAGGAGTTTCAGTGCAATTGTATTTCAATCCAAATTTTCAGCTCTTGACAGGAAAATCCAAAGTTTTGAAGCATGCATTTGTATGAGCATGGTATTCAAACTCAGCCTTTACACCTGGGGCTTCAGTGCTCATGCCCTGTGTAATAATTTATGACCATTTGCTATTGTTTCAAAAAGCCCTGCAGGAACAGGTTTTTTTGACAGTTTCAGAATACAGTGTGGTGTCAAACCCAACTTCTCTGACAGCTCCTGCATGCCAGTAATTTGCCATTTGAAGAGGTATCAGACTGAATCACTATGCTATTTCCATCACCAAAATGAAAAAAAAAAGGCTGTAGGGGGTCTTCTTGAAACAGATGGCAAATGGTTGTGAGAACAGCAAAACAGTGGTTCATCAGCACAGGGAAGTACAGAACTTCATAGTCATTGCTATGGTTTTTGATGGCGATTAGAATTTATGGTAATTGCTTATAAAATTTATCAGATGTGGAGAGCTGCCTCGATAACTTGAGAGACCTGAGAGCTAGCAAAAAAGCAGGGCCTCATGATGAAAAGCAAGGCTGACCAGAAATAGCAGCAAGGCAAGGCCTGCTGCCAGAAAAATAAAGATGAGGCAAGGCTCATCGCCAGAAGAGATAGTAAGTAATTTGGAGGACACCTGCTCTGAACAAAGGGAGTACATATTCTATAAACTCTTGGTTTCCCCAGGATGTTCTGTTGTGGGAAAGTGCTGTAGATGTCTGTGGCTAGCAAGAACATGGTCTCTGTTTATTGTACTTTGCTTTTAAAAACATAATCCACCTTATTGTGATGCCATGTTTACTCTGCACTATAAAAGAACACTGATGATGAATAAAGTCAGACATATTTTGCCACCAGGTATATGTCTTGCCCAGCCTCAACTTTTTTCTCCTTTCTTATTTTTTCCTCACTGCGTTTGCAAGAATCAGAAGTTAAATCCCTGTTCAATTAAAACATGAGCTTGAATTGCACGTGGTTTCAAGTTGCCAATTACATATAAACTTCTGTAAGCAATTCTGGCATGTGCTGGCTACTTTGTTTTTGGGACTTTCATCCAAACACAGGTAATTTAAAGCCACAGCAAAAGTAAGAATTAATGAAAAAGAATCTTTGTGTGATTAGGTGAGAGTGTGCATCATGAGTGTCTATGTATGTGTGCAAGAAATCAGAGCTTCCTATAGCATAAGTATGCTGAGAAGAGGCTTGTCACCTGGTCCCATGGTTTTTGGCAGAGACCTGGGTCAGCTCTGTCCCAGCCTGGCAAATGTCACCACTGACAGAAGCACAGCAGTGAGCTGCTCAGACCCACATCCCTGCTCCTGGTACTGTAGATGCTAGACCCTGAAAATGGCACAAGGCTATGCATCTGGGGCCAGAAACACCTGGGAACTTCATGGATCCTATTGCAGTGAACAACATCTTCCAGAACCCTGCTTGCAAACATCCATGTGGAAAAGGAAAACAGCTTGCAAAGTTTTGCAGAGCACAGTAACACCTCAAAAAACACAAGCCCTTGGTCTTACTTCAGGAACATGTTATTAGGAAAAATACTGTTAAAGACAGCTTTTGGTGATACAGGGGCAATATTAGTCACTGAAAAATGTGATAATGATTTGCAAAGTGCACATTCTGCATAGCTAAGAAAATCTGTGCACTTTCAGATTGTTAGTATGTCTCTGGTCCCTTCAAAACTGGTACACACAAATTCACCTTTGCTCAAATTCAGGGGAAGGGTGAAGGGCAGGGAAAGAAGTTTAAATGAGGGATAGCAGCTCAGAGGGGATAAAGAATGTTGTTAGTCTTTTGTAGACATATTGTAGGTGACCTCTAAGGACCCTTCCAAACCTATCTGTGTTTTTATGAAGACACATGTGAAGGAAAAACCTTCTATTCTGAGTGTTCCAATTATAGTTCTTAAAACTCTAGGCATTGTTTCCCTAGTGCAAATGATTATACATATAAATTGTCAATATTATTTATAATTAACCAATGAGGTATTGCATCTTATGTATTACAGAAATTAAGTATTGAGATCTCATTATTAGTTTTTAAGGTATGTATTGTCTAAGTATGTAAATATATACCTAATTCATTTACCATTTTCAGAAGTATTAAGGCAGTAATTCAGGTATTCGCGTGTCTATGTATTGTGGTAAGAGCAGCAATACAAACATTGTGCATGTAAATAATTGCAAGATAGTGATCTGAGCCTGTGTAGTATGTTTGAAAAAAACATAGACCGAGGTAACACAAAGGTCATGTGGCTATGAGGTGGCACCAAGCTTGCTCTTGAAGTGGTAGGTTTTCCAGTGGTTTTTTTTTTTTTCACATAGTATTTTTCAGACAACAGAAAGACAAGTGACATTACGGGAGCAGAAAATAAAAAAGAAATAGAAAGGACAAATGTACCAACATTTACACAAAGGAGATGGTCAGTATCTTTCTGTTTCACGTGAAAGCCAAAACTCATGGGCAAAGAAGCTCATCTATCCAATAAATCTTTAAAATGGATATATGGAAATATGTAGGTATGTGTCCACATGCCTACACATACATATATGTGTAATCTACATATAGAAGCTGTTTCTTGTCATAATATGATAACTTAATCTCTATATCTTGATGAGATAATCTGGCATGGTAGACAGGGACATAGAAAGGAATTTGGAAGAACTGGCTTCTGATTCCTGGCTCTGCTACAAAGCATTTTGAGAGTCATTGTGTTTTCTTTTCACTTGCTGTTTTCTATTTAGATAATGATGTAAATACTAAACTCTTGACAGAGCTTGCTGCAAATCTGCAGGATGCTTTGCTGTGTGGCATCCCAAACTAGCTGAAATCATAATAACACTAACAGACAGACCCATCCCAAAATCTTCATAAATGCAAGTACATTTTCAAGAACCAACTTCCCTGCAGATGAGCTGGTGGCATACCTCCCAAATTTAACATTTTGTCAGATTTGGATTCTTGCAAGACTGGTCCAATATGTGAGACTGCTCTGGAATCATGGAAGGATAGATCCGGTGAGCATTTGAAGGCCACTGCAGTCTAGTCTGTTCCATGATTACCGAAGGAAATCTAGACCACTATATGGCTAGTGAATGAAAATTTCAAATCAGCTGGCCAAGCTTGTCTCGCTGGTGATGGATTTCAGTTGTGCTGTGGAATAAATTATTCTCTCCAGTGTTTTTTGATCTAACTTTTGCTATTTTGTTTTACAATATGATCAGTGAAAACAGCAAGAGGATTTTATTGAGTAATGTAACACTAAGAGCAACAATAGGATGCAGAACAGAGGCCATCATACTAGGTGAAATATTTAACAAAACACAACTTCTGTATCAATGGTATTTCTCCCACTGAGCTTAGTAAGTGTAGTGATAAAGATAGAATTGACATCCTAAACAAATTTGCGTGACTTGAGCATTTAATTCTCTGAAGAGGACTTATATTCTCATTCTATGAAGAGGACATAATGAAGAGGACTTGTATTTTAAATCACTTATCGCCCCTTAACAAGAAGATTGGAGGGCTAAACAAGGCAATGTGATTAAATTGAAGACTTGGTGAAAAGAGACGAAATAAAGTTAGCTGATGGAATCAGAGGAAAATAAGACAAGGAAAAATTAATCTGTGCCTAGAGCTTCCACACTCTGGGCCTAAACTGAGATAAAGGAGGCAAATTCTTAGTCAATGTCGTGTGGCATCATTGAAATCTTTAGTTGTTGGTGAAAAACAGGGTAAAGAAAACATAAATTATGTTCAAAAGCAGATTGTTTTAAAAAAAATTCTTCTTTTTCAGATGCACTGAAAAAACACCACAACCTTTTCACAAAAGTTAGCAGACATGATAGTTTGTAAAATATTCTTAAGCTTAAATTAAGTTATTTTCACCAGGGAAGTCATTACACTAATCTGGTTTAACATGTTATTTGCAAATCAGATAGAATCTAAGCATTTTGTGTTTGCATCATCTCTTTGTATGGGTTTTCCCTGTGAGAGAAAAACTTTGCTCCACAAAATGTTTAAGACAGCCTCAGTTTATGGTTTGGTCATTTAGGTGAGTGCTTAGAAATATAAGAATGCCAGACTTCCTCAGAAAAAAAAAAAACGTGTTTTCAAGGACAACACCAATGACTACATTTTCAAAAGAAAAAGGAAGGAATATTGGATAAAACTGCCCCACATGCTGCCTCCAATGTAAGATCTGTATCACATCTCTGCTGTTATTAGGCAAAATCAAAGAGTATCATTACTGCACCTGCCACCCTGACACACTACTTCATCTTTGCCACTAATACCATACCTGTTTTCAGGTATCAGTGGCAAAGATATCTTACTTACCACACAGGAACCATTGCATATACAGACTATATTACTTGCTAAGGTGTGCTGTTTCATTCACAATTTGAAATAATGCGGGATATGTCTGTCTGCTCATGAAGACCACAGAAGGGCTGAGAGCAGTCTCTGTCTGCAGAGTCCCTGGTGTAAGCCAGGATCTAGCCAGGACTCCTGCCTCCAACTAGGACACTGAGCACTACCCAAAAGGGGGCAATTTTTCTCTATTTCTACACTTTCTTTTTGTGCTACAGAGCATTGCTCCCCAGGATGCTGCTCAAGTTGGTTTGATTCCGTAAGGGTTATCCTCCAGGAGCACTGTGCTGCAAAGTGTGCCCTACCAGGTGGCTTTGAGCACACAGAGCTCAAGCATAAGAAGAATGCTCTTCCTACAATGTTAGTTTATGGCATGGATTTTTGTGAGGCTCACCTACATTATCCTTCGAATTACATGAGATGGTAGTGCCCTAAGAAGCTGTCATCCATGGTCCCATAAAGCTCAGACCAAGAGTTAGTCTAATTGATATATAAATCTCCATGCTTGAGCCATGCAGAGAAATTTCTCTTGGTCTCAGAAGTTCAGAGATCTAAGTGTGCAATCAGGCATCAGGAAACACGAGGCACAAAATACTAAACTTGGTTAGGTGAACAAGGAGTCAATGCAAATTTAGACAGGGTAAACATGGGCAAACTACCCTGTACTCAGAAAAAGTGAGCACGGCTGCTATCTGTACAGGTGATGGAATTATACTGGGACAATTTGCTGTTATGAGTAATTTGCTGCTAGGTATACCAGTGCTAGCATCACTGACACTGCAGTACCAGATTATTGTCTCATTAGGCTATGAGCAAGTTGTTTTTTGTGCTGTTCAGTCAACTAGGCAGAAAACCATCTGTAAACTCTGACACTGTGATCAGCGTATCAATCTATGAGGCTATATTTGGAATATGACAAATACAATCTGCTTTAAATTAACCCTGTTATAGTTTACTTTCCATTAAATTTTAACATGGAACTCAGAGAAGGTTGTTTCCCTACAGTGAATTGTTAGGCACAAGAGTCTTTCAGTAGGCTCAAACTGTCTACTGAGGCAAAGATTAAAATGTAGAATTGGGCACAGCTATAAATTTTGACTGATGAAATCACAGAAATCAGAGTGCTAGAGGTTGGAATGGACCTCAAGTCCCTTCTAGTCCATCCCATCATCGAGTCCAACCCCCCTGCCGGAGCAGGACCACCTAGTGTAGTTCATACAGGAATGCATCCAGGTGGGTTTTGAATTTCTTCAGAGGAGGAGACTCCACAACTCCACTGGGCAGCCTGTTACAGTCTTTTGTCACCCTCACAGTGAAAACGTTTTTTCTTATGTTTACACAGAACCTCCTATGCTCCAACTTGCATCCATTACCCCTTGTCCCATCCTTGGTCATCACTGAGAAGAGCCTCTGTCCACCTGACACTCACCTTTTACATATTTGTAAACATTCATGAGGTTTCTCCTCAGTTTTCTCCAAACTGAACAGACCCATATTCCTCAGCCTTTCCTCATAAGGGAGACGTTCCATCCCTTAATTCTCTTTGTAGCACTGGACTCTTTCAAGCAGTTCCCTGTCCTTCTGGAACTGAGAGGCGCAGAAAAGCTATGTCTCTACAACTATCACACTATTGCATGTCCTCTATAAGGTTTAGGATTAACCACTAAGTAGCAGGTTCTTCTGCAAGTGCTCCTAATGTTTTCAAGGGGTTACTGAAGGAGTAACTACTACTCAGGACTAGTAACAGCAGTACAGTTTGGTTTTCTGTGCATAGTGGTATTTTGCAGTGGTAAGAATTTCTTTTAAATTAAATTATGTAGTTTCTGGGTAGCCAGTTATAACATGACTCAATTGTGTGGGTATTAAAGAACTGAAAATAAATGTGGTGATATCAAAATTTCTCCATGAACACCTCAAATATCTCAGAAATCTGCTAATCTCAAAATGAGAAGTTTTAGAAGAATAGTCACCAGTTATATTTGAAAAAATTATCTTTAGAATCTTAACATGTATATTTTGTAAATTACTTCTTCTTATTCTTGTGCCATTTTCGACAGACAAATGATGAAATTTATGTTTCTGCCCAGAACGCAAAGTAAGTCCCAGCTCTCAGACTAGTCTTGTGCTACTCTTCTAAGTTTTTTTCTCTATATAACTGCTGTTATAGTACTACACTATAACTTTTAATGTGTACCTATCATGTATCACAAGGAAGGTTTCAAACCAATTATAACACTAACGGTCTGCTTTAACAGATATTGATTGTGTTTTCTACATTAGAGGGTGGTTCATACTTTCCTCTCAAATGTGTCTCCACATGACTCCAATGTGGTGCTACTAACTGTTGCTATTATGTTCCTGGACAGTCCACTACAGCTCCATGTAAAATGCTACTGCTGTAAATTTCATTATATTTAAGACCTGCCAGAAAAAGAAAACATGTGAGCTGTGACAGGGAGTGCAGTTGCTTGTTCTTGAACTGTAAGCAGGGACACAGAACTCTTACCTGTTCCAAACAGCTCTTTAGCAGATGATTTATTTCACAGAACTTAATTTCTTTGAGTAAAATAAACCCGTTACACATTTTTAGATGGATTTTAGTGAAAAGATGCTATATACCAGCTTGCTCTTGATGTAACTGCAGGAAATAACATTTAAAAGCAAGATTAATAAAACTGTTAACAAGAAAACAGAAGTTAAAAAACTGCAGCAGGTATATTGATAGACTCAAAATAGTTTCTAGATTTAGGAGGAAGGCTTAAGGTGCAAAAATGCAAAAATTCTGATGAAGATTTTATGAAGGCATATGCTTCCATTCTTACATAGCTCCTCATTTTTCTGGAGACATGTACAATAGTAAAACATTCTGTCCTGTTCAAAATACAAAGGACATACATCAGTTTTTCTTGTATAAATTGTTGCCAAAGAATAGGTTTTATGTGGAGGCCTTTACATTTCTATTTTGATCCTTGAAGATAATGCCCTGAAAAAATTCACACCAAAGAGAATTCAGCTGGAGAAATTCCATAGAACTGTGGGACTGGGGCATGTAGTGAAGCCCACAGTGTATGGAGAAACTTGATTTTTATGTCCTGTTTATTTCTGACTTGCTGGGTATCACGGTTTAACACTGGCCTGGCAATTAAACCGAATAACAGATGCTCTGTATTAATCCCCCTCTCCTCCCTGATAAAGAAATGAGAAAGAATAAGCAAGAGAGACTTATGGGTTGGAAACTAAGTTACACAACTTTAATAAAACAGTAGTGATAAATAGGAAAAATGACTAAATATATACAAATATACAGGAAAATTGATACCACGTTCCTCCTCCCTTTCCCCCAGTAACTCTCATGTCACCACTGAGGCTGCAGGGCAGCCCTGGGAAAGTCCAGGCTGGACTCCTGGAGTCAGTAGCAGTAGGGATCTGGGTGCAGGAACACACAGATTCAGGCTGGCACGGATCAGGACCACAGGCAGAGGAAAGGATGGAATCCTCCCAGGATGCTGAAGCAAACAGTGACAGGCAAAGAAGGGGAAGCAGGAAGGAAGAAGGGGTTTGACCCCTCTGATCCCTCAAATTTATACTGAGTATGACATGTATGGGATGGAATACTCTGTTGGGTCAATTCTGGCATCTATCTTGTCTGGTCCTCCCTAAAGGAGGGCTGCAGCTGTGACCTCTTTACTCCTTCTCTCCTTCCAGAGGGCAAAATGTTCCTCAGAACTGAGCAGTGTCCTTGGCTCTGCACATCATTCTCTAGCTGTAGCTATAAACATCGAGTGTTATCAGTCCTAGAAGCAGACACTGTCTGAGAAACTTGCTGTTAATTTCAGCAAGTGCAACTATTTACAAGAGACTTAGCTGAAAGCAAAAATACAAGACAGAAAATTACCCTTATCCTGGCCCAAACCAGGACACTGGGTATGAACAGAGATTATACTGTTAAACCTCTAAACCTTGCAGCAACACAAATAGACAAGACTACCAGCTGGCACTATCTGTTCACTCTATGTGTTTCGGGAATAAACATGGGGTTCAGAAGGGTTTTATGTCCTAGCTAGCTATTTTACTGAGTCTAGAGTCAGGATGAAACTCGTGTTTACCAGCAACTGTCCTGTGTTGATGTTGTGCCATTTTGGTAGCAGGGAAGGGGTCCCCCACGGTGGAGGTTGGCCAAAGTAGAGGCATCTAAGTAACTTCTGAATAGTTTTCCCAACTCCAAAGTGCCTGGCCTCACCTCAAGCCATCAGTGAACAAAAAGATGTTCGATTCTGCGATTAACATGTTGAAGAAGGGCAAAGAGCTGGTGATTAAAAGCAGGGCAGAGGGGACGGAGTGGTGAGAGAAAGCAACACATGGAGAGAAAGAACAACACCAGAAGAGAGAGAGAGAACAACACCAGAAGAGAGAACAACACCAGAGGAGACCAATGACAGACCAGAGTGACCAAGGCTGGTGAGGAAGGAGAGGGAGAAGGTGCCTGACCAGACATTTTTCCCTACATCCCATGGGAAGGCGGCACCCTGTTCCCTGCATCCATGGAGAATCACAGCAGAGCAGACCCTGAAGGATCACGGGAGAGCAGGTGTTGTGGACTTGCTTCCCGTGAAGGAATCCTCTTGGAGCAGCTGTGAACCTGCAGCCCAGGGAAGATCGTGGAGCAGATGTTGGGGACCTGCAGCTGTGGCGGTGACTGTTGCCGAGCTAGCCCGTGGCTCTGTGGGCCACCTGCACAGGAGCAGTTTGCTCCTGAGGGACCCGGCCTTGCAGAAGGAACTCACATGGGAGGGGTTCATGAAGGACTTCCTCCTGTCGAAGGGACCCCACGCTGGAGTACGGAACGTATGGATGACAACATCCCATTACAGCTGGTAAGTGAGCCTACCAGGGGTAGTGCCTTGCTAGACCTACTGTTTATGAACAGAAAAGGTCTGTTGGAAGATGTGTGGTCGGAGGTCATCTTGGCCACAGCGACTATGATATGATAGAATTTTCAGTACATGGTGAAGTTCAGAGGGTTGTCAGCAAAATCTCTACCTTGGAATTACGGAAGGGTGACTTTGGGCAATTCAGGATGCTGGTTTGAATGGTCCCCTGGGAAGCAGCCCTGTAAAACAAAGGGGGTCAGGAAGGCTGGACTTGCTTTAAGAATGAAATTATGAAGACACAGGAGCAGGCCGTTCCTATGTGCTGAAAAATTAACAGGCAGGGAAGAAGACTGGCATAGTTGAGCAGGGAGCTTCTGCAAAAACTCAGAGAAAAAAAGTTTATCAGCTTTGGAAAAAGGGGCTGGTGAATCAGGAAGCATTTAAGGATATTGTAGGGTCATGAACAAAGAGACTTAGAGACATGAAAGCTCAGTTAGAACATAATCTGGCCATCTCTGTTAAGGGTAATAAAAAAGGCTTTTGTAAATACATTAGTAACATAAGCAGGGTCGGGGAAAATCTTCATTCCTTATTAGATGAGGGGGGAAACATAGAAATAGAAGACAAGGAAAAAGCTGAGGTACTTAATGCCTTCTTTGCCTCAGTCTTTTAAGAAAAGGACTGGCTACCCTCAGGGTAACTGGGTTTCCGAGTTGGTAGAAGGGATGGGGAGCAGAATACCCCACTTGTAATCCAGAAAGATGTATGTAGTTAGTGACTTGTTGTGCCACTTAGATCCCAACAAGTCTATGGGTCCAGAAGGGATTCATCTTAAGGTGCTGAGGGAGCTGGCAGAAGAACTGGCTAAGCCACTCTCCATCATTTATCATTGGTCCCAGCTAACCAGGGAGGTCTCGGATGCCTGGAGGTTGGCAAATGTGATGCCCATCCACAAGAGGGGATGGAAGGAGGATCGGGGGAACTATAGGCCTGTCAGCCTGACCTCGGTGCCTGGCAAGGTTATGAAGCAGATCATCCTGAGTGCCATCAAGCACCATGTAGAAGGCAACCAGGGGATCAGGTCCAGCTAACATGGGTTTAGGAAAGGAAGGTCCTGCCTGACCAATCTCAGCTCCTTCTATGAGTGGGTCACCCTCCTACTGGATGAAGGGAAGTCTGTGGATGTGGTCTACCTCAACTTTAGCAAAGCTGTTGACACAGTCTCCCACAGCATCCTCCTGAAAAAGCTGGCTGTCTGCAGCTTGGACAGGTTCACCCTTCACTGGGTTAAAAACTGGCAGGATGACTGGGCCCAGAAAGTGGTGGTGAATGGTGCTGCATCCAGTTCATGTCCAACAACCAGTGGTGTCCCCAGGGATCAGTACTTGTCCCAGTCCCATTTAGTTTCTTTACTGACGACCTGGATGAGGGGATTGAGTCTACCCTTAGTCTACCCTTAGATGACCCCAAACTTGGGGGCGAGTGTCTGTCTGCCGTAGGGTAGGAAGATGCTGGCAGAAGGACCTGGAGAGTCTGGGTTGATGGGCCCAGGCCAGAGGTACAAAGCTCACCAAGATCAACTGCAGGGTCCTACACTTTGGCCACAATAACCCCATGCAGTGCTACAGACTGGGGGAAGAGTGGCTGGAGAGCAGCCCATCAGAGAGGGACCTGGGAGTACTGGTTGACAACCAGTTGAACATGAGCCAGCAGTGTGCCCAGGTGGCCTGGAAGGCCAATGGCATCCTGGCCTGTATCAGGAATAGTGTGGCCAGCAGGACTAGGGATGTAATTCTCCCCTTGTACTCAGCAGTGGTGAGGCCTCACCTCAAGTACTGTGTGCAGCTCTGGGTCCCTGACTTCAAGAAGGATATTGAGGTGCTGGACCAGGTCCAGAGGAGAGCAACGAGGATGGTGAAGGGACTAGGGGGTAAGTCTAACAAGGAGAGGCTGAGGGAGCTGGAGTTGTTTAGCCTGGAGAAGAGGAGTCTCCGGAGGGACCTTATCACTCCCTCCAGCTACCTGGAGGGAGGTTGTAGTCAGGTGGGTGGCTGTCATTTCTCCTAGGCTATTAGTGACAGGACAATAGGCCATGACTTGAAGCTGTGCCATGGGAGGTTTAGGTTGGATACCAGGAAGCACTTCCTCACTTCCTGAGAGGGTGATCAGGCACTGAAATGGACTGCCCAGGGAAGTGGTGGAGTCACCGTTACTGGAGGTGTTGAAGAAAAGGCCAGATGTGGCACTTAGTGCCATGGTCTAACCTAGGTGGTGTTAGGTCATAGGCTGGACTTGATGATCTGAGAGGTCTTTTCCAGCCTCAATAATTCTGTGATTCTGTGATTCTGATTAAGGAAAGGCTGTGAGGAATCCTTCTCCCTGAAGAGGAAGCAGTGGCAGAAAGCAACCTGAGGGACCATAAACAATCACTCCCTGTCCCCCTGTGTCATTGGGAGGAAGAGGTAGAGATATCAAGAACAAAGTAATTTGGTCTTGGAAAGAAGAGAGGAATGGAGAGAAAGCATTTAAGCTCTGTTTTTTGTTTTCCCTTTGCCCTGTTTTGGTTTCATTTAAATTGATTTTTTTCCCCAACTTGAGTCTGTTTTGCCCGTGACCATAATTGGTGAGTGATAACTTTGTCATGACCCATGAGATTTTAGATGGATTTCCTCCTTGCTGTCCCATAATGGGGGAGGGAGAATGAGTGGCCGTGTGGTACTTTGTTATTGGCCTGATGCAAACCACAACAGCAGCTCAGAGATAATAACCAAATTATGGCAACACAAGGCCAGTTTTACTTTCCTGCTAGATGAATTGAGAAACAATAACTATGAACTTTCCCTGATGTGTTCTCAGTCTCTTCTGCCTCATTCTCACGTTTGAGTTTCAAAAACCACAATTTGTAGTCAAAGCTACTAGGATATTTTCCTTTTGAAGAGTGTCATTTAAATACCCATAAATTTTTGAATATATTTTCAGACTAGGCAGTGAGTCAAGAAATTATCATCAGGCAGTTCATTCCAGACCCCAGACCCCATTCCAATAGGTCAGTAGACCATAGAACAGCTAGGTGTGCTGAGATGCTGCAGAGAACAGGGCACTGAGAGGACAGCTGGGAGCCAAGAGTCACTGCCCCAGAAGGAGTGGATACAGTACCGGAAAGATTGTGTATGCAAAATTCATGGAATTGAGTGAACCACAACCTGAAAGGCACTAATAACTTCTGATGTTCCCTGCACAGGCATACTTCTCATTATACTTCTGTGTGAAAATTGTTCTAAATGCCATATTATGTCTGTTATGTTCATGCCTCATATGTCACATATACCATCTCAGAGGTAAACCTCAGCTTTGAATAACTTTCTAATGCATTGAGTTTTTTTCCAAACTACATTTGAATGTTCAATCTTCTATTCAGCTCCCCAGATTGCTTTTGATCTTCCCCATACTCAACATGGAGCTGTCAAAGATGCTCGTGTAGCTGGGTCTTTTGTTTTCTTCTCCAGTTTTCTGTCTCTGTCCATGCCTTCTTGCCTTCTTTCTATTTACATCTTCAACAGAGACCCAGTTTATTTATGATCTTACAGACACATTAATCAGCTGTCTTCACCACCCACATGTCTAAGATGAAGAAAGTGAAAAGAAAAATGGTGACGTTTTCTGTGAGAGTATCAGAACATCCTACTTTGTCTGCACTTATTTCTTAAATAGTCCAGACAAATATTTGGGTCTGGGTTTTTCCTACACAGTAACTAGTTCAGATCAGACTAAAAATCTTTCCGTTGTATGCATGATGTGTTTTGCATTCATATATGTTTCACAAATACATGTTCTTTCTTATCTTGTGAATATGTAAAGGTGCACTTGTGATGAATCTCCCTGCCTTAGAGCTCTTATAGTGTGAAGCCTGTGGACATTTTTCCCCCCTGTTATTTCTTTATCAGTATCTATATAAATCTGTGCCTTTAACCCAGCCTAACAAGGCTTTTCTGGAAAACTGGATATGCTGGGCCTCCTGAGTAACTGTGGACTTCCTCACCTGAATCCTTGAAGAAGCTGAGAACCTCTGGTCATTCAAAGCCTGCAAATGAAAGCAACTCCCTTCAGTGAAAGGGGGATTACTCTGACTCTTTCCAGAGAACATCATCATACCTTCTAAGGACATGGTGGGAAAATTGCTATCAATAAGTAAGCAAGCCACTAGTACTGAGCATATATTTGTGGGACATTCCGAACCTCCCTGCAGCTTTATTTCATTTCTTCATTAGGATCAAACATCACCCTGTTTTCCTACCTGCTGGGGGAGGCACAAGCCCTTTGGAGCCAGGTATTCCTGGAGACTGTAGAGGGACCATTCTCCTGCTGCAGCAACTCCAGTCATGACTGATAGGGCAAAGCACCCAAAGCAGCTGCACATCAAAACTTTGAAACACAAAGCTGGTAATACTGTAACTTACTTGGAAAGTTCTTCCTCCTATGGCAAGAACACAATGTTCTATTCTGGGAGCTGGCTGTTTCCCCAAAGTGTTCTTGTTTGCCTAATGCATTTGCTGAAGGACAGGACATTATCTGCCTACGCATAAAATGCAGGAGCAGTGTTATTTCTCCAATTTGCATTATTCATCCAGAAGGAGAAAGCTTTTCTTGTCAAAGAGGAAGCTTGTTGGGCTGTCTTGCTCTGCCTATTATTAATAAACAACTGAAACAGTGTCTTAGTCATCTAAACATAGAAAAATGCATTTTATTTGTTTATATGCCAGAGACAAGTGAATAAGCGAGAGTTAATTTTGGTAAAAATCAATGCAGGAAATTCTACAGAGTGTAACAGTAACATGTTACACCATGTTACAACATGGTTTTACTTGCACAAAGGCAAGGGGGTAAAAAAGAAACAGAAGAGGAAAACAGAGTTTTGACAGTGCAGAGTACTGATTTACTACTAAAAAAAAAAAAAAAAAGACATGAAAGGCAGAAAGGAGGAGGCCAAAATCAAGCTAGGACAGGAACAGAGGCAGGTGATGGACTGCAAAATGGGCTTCTAAGTGTTCATTTTTACATCCCCCCACACTGGACTCTAGTGGCATCTGGATCCCCAGCAGTTCAATACACCTTACAGGATTGTGATGTTTGGTACAGATGGACTTAACATGAAAAGTATTATTTTCACATTTTGCAGAAACAAAAAAAATTATATCCCTCAGACTGCCACAGAAACTAATTGCATAGAAGTTAAATGCTTTCCTTTTGGATGGATATATTTTAACACCATTTTACTATTCTGATTTACCTCATCAGTTCAGAGTTAGAGCTTGAAGCTCCAGGAAGTATACGCAGCTCTTCTCCAACATTATTTAACTGTGGTTTTGCAGGCAATCAAGAGAGTCTAGAAGGGATTTTGTGCCCCAGCTTGTACCCGTTCTTGTAGTGGTGCAGCATCCCCAGCACAGCTGCAGTAGTCACATCCATAGCCCATGCTCCTCAAAGTATAGGAACAACAAGACTGTTTCTATCTGTGGTGACACTGATTTGTGCCACTTTGGAGAGCACACCCTAAACTTATCCCTCTGCCAGATTCCCTTCAATAGTGCTGTAAAAAATCTATGTAAAATGTTTGATATTTGAAGAAGTGTGAGAGTTATAATTTAGTATTGATAATTATTATTTGATACTTACACATGTGAGTTTTGGATAAACTGAGATGGCCAAGAATTTTGTTCTTACCATATCTTCCTTCTGGATTTCCTACGATTTGGTGTACATATATGCTTTTGTAGTTATGGTTATAGTGATATGTTGCAGTGGCATTATGCCTGTTAGCAAGTTGTTGTGCCAGCGTTGCATGACACACATGAGAGCAAATGATTAGGTAGAGAGGAACAGTCTGCTTAAGCCTACTTGTACCAGCTTTCCAGTAGGAAGTCCCTTCTGTTTGGTATTAACATCATGGTGATGTATGCTGGCTTTGACAGAAACTGTGAATATCCATGTGCTATTATGTATTTGGAAAGTGTTGAACTCATGGACTATGGGGATTACAGATGATTACAATTTATTTCTTTGGGAAATCTCTTAAGAGAAACAGCAAAATATGTGATGCATTCATAAAAATTCTACAGCCCATGTCCAACTTAAGCGATGGCTTTAAAAACCAAAACTCACCATGAGTGCATAAGTCCAAGAGTTATGTACTCACCCTAACAGACAAATGCAGACATTTCCCTCAAGTTGGCATTTAATATTGAATATTTTAAGAAATGCTAAAAATAGTATGTTTTGTATTGCAGCACACACTTTTTTTCAATGCATTAAGGGGAAACAAGTAACTTTTTATTTTATTAAAACAATGGGGTACAGTGCAAACATGTTACAGTCTGCATGTTCCCACATATATAGTGGCTTACAACTGTTCTGGCAGGTCTGACCCTAAGGGGAATGTTAGGTCATTACTTCTTAGAGAAAAATGGGTAAAATACACATAGGTGTATCAGAAAGTTTTATTACAATGAAATATAAGTGAGCTTTTCTACATCAGCAGCAGAAACACCTCTGTGGGGTCAGTTGCTGTGGCATCTTTGTGGTAGAGCCCACCTTCAAGCTGGCAATTTTAGGGGTCCTGAGCACAGTTACTCCAGGGACACTCCTATGTTCACTGTAGGCAAGCCACTACAGACTCTTTCTAGCTTGTTTTTTCTCTTTCACATCGCAGAAAATATTTCTTCAGCATCCCCATCCTAGCAGTTCATCCATACTGTTCGTGTTTTAGTCAGAGATTCACTTTTCTGTATGAATCTTGAGTGAGTATATTTTCTTATTTTCACATCCTCACAACTACACTCTCTATGTCTGTAGAAAAATGTCAACTCTAGTTACCAAAAAAATTGTGTTCATCTGATTTCAATTACCATTTTAAAATCATGTCAGTCTGTACCAGTCTTGCATATCGATTTTTTAATTGACTACATATTACCACATCTGCCTGGGCAACTGGCAGACAAACTACACCTACCATCTATGATTAACAAGACCTAAAACCCCAGACCTGGCTGAAAAGAAGCGAAACCTGGCTATAAACCAAATGCTGTTCTCGACCATAACTATGCCATTTGTGTATAGCTGACCTTCTGATTTCTTTTTCTGTTTCATTAGCCTTGGTGTATCTTGTTTGTCTGACTTCACTGTCCTGTCCTTCATGCTGGAGCCTGTTTTTCTAGTGAGCTTTGTAGCTGCTCGAGCTTCAGCCTTGCCTCTGACCACAGTTTCTGCACAAATCCTTGAAAAAGTGCAAGTTTCTCCATTTCCTTACCAGGGTTCACCCTGTTTTATCTAGGAGCTTCTGAAGATCTGTCTTTGTCATAGCATGGTCCTTGTCATTAACTACATCTGCCTACATCTACATAAATATTGTCTTGCAAGAAGTAATGGTTCTACATCTGCCATGCTGAAAATTAAATCCTGAAAATGCTGTTGTGAGTATTTTAACATGTTTCTTTTTCTTAAGTAATCTTCCAGCTCAACATAGCTAAAGGAGCCAGCTGCTGGAGCACCAGATATAATGCAGAGTGAAATGTGTTAACAGCCCAGAGAACTGTCTGAACAAACAGTTTTTTTTAACACATCTCCATGCTCCTCAAGGCAGAGTGGGAGTTGAGATGCCTTTCATTACTGTGAAAGTCCTAAAACAGTAGTAGAACCCTTGTCACTCCAACTGCTTTATTACCCATCACTGGCCCTTCTGTTCCTTCAGACAGTTTTGGTGGGAGACTAACAGAGGGAGAAAAGAAATTAACAGGGGATGGTACTGCTGGCACTAAATGAGCAAGAAGGCTTTCACTGTGCAATGAGTACAGACATATTTTGCAGGGTCTTTAGAATTTAATCAGCTCCTGGGCAGTTACGCACCAGTTGTGCACCTCAAATGATCAATTGTCTCATTTTACCTCCTTCCTGCCCCCCCTTACTCAAATGTACAGATCCTTGCCCTTAAGCAGTGGACTCTTAATGGAGAGTGCTGACTGGTGTGGTAAAGTACAGTGAAGATATCTACTGCAGCATTTCATCATGATGGGTGCAACAGATAAGAGCCTTATGAATCTGGCCTTTACTGAGTACCCAATCTCTCTCCAAAGGAGCACACTAAGTCCATGCCAGAACAGTTTCTGGGATCAGAATCACACTTACCCACCATGAACCAGATTTGCTTGACTAATGAGATAAACAGCTAGAGCAAAGGCTAGTTGTTTCTCTTTATTTTTTCTAACAGACAAGAGTTGGATATGTTGTAAACACTCAAGAGTCTCTGGCAAACGGAAGCCTTATAAACCCAAATCAGATTTGTTAACAGAGTCTAATCGAGGCAATTTCATCATGAGGATGGAATGAAGGCTGCAAAGCATGAGTATTCCTTTTCAGCTCATCTTATGTAACATGAGCATACGTACACGAACGGGAAGACCAGTCTGCTAATCTGATATATAATCAATGCGTCGTTGTTGGTATCCCCAGAGAGAGAATTTTGCTAGCCTCGATGTGTCAGCAGTAAGGAAATAAAATGTGGATGTGCTATTCTGGTTATTACAAAAAGATGCTTACTGTCAAAAGCCAGCCTCCCAAATATCCAGCATTTAAATTAGTACCACCTTTGCTTTCACAAAACAGACTTTTTTTCTGTTATTCAGCACTCATTTTTGTTATTTCTTTGGACACCATGGGAGGGCAGATATTTTGGGAAATCCTTTGGAGGATGCCTTCACCATTGTTTTGCTGGGTATGGGCTGACTCAGAATTGGTATTTTTAAGTTCCAAAAGACAGGGAGAAGATAGAGCACACATGCAGGAGGTAGAAAGGGAGTAGTTGGGTATGTGACAAAAGAAAAGAATCTGAAATAATTTTTTAGGTAATTCACTGTATCTGTAACTTTAGTTGGTCCCTGGTGGCTCATTCTCCCAGTAAAGCAAGTATATATATATTTTTTTTTAATTTTTTTTTTTTCTGTTGAGTCTAGGTAATTATTTACTCAAGTTTAATGGTCTAATCATGCTCTCTAATTTATTCCCAACCATTTCTTTTCAGACAGAACTTTCCCCAGCTGAATGGTTTGTAGCTTTAAAATTTTCACTCTGGTTCCATTCAAAACCTCATCAGTTCATCTTTGCTCAATTAATCCTTAAGCACTGGGACAATGTAAATTTTTTAAGCAAAGTAACTGGGGAAAAGAAAATAAAAAGCAATTATTCTAAAACTGTTTTTTCATTCTTATGCTCCATAGAAACTTTCACAGAAGATGCTGCATTATCATTTTAATAATTAACCAGGAATTGTAGTAAATAAACTTGCTTTAGTTGACACATTGATTACTGGATAGTTATAAATTAGGTGAAAAAAATGCTGTTACCAGCATTTAGAATTTCAGCAAGCACTTCATGCTTTTATCAGCACTGCGATTCTCTACCCCAGAATTAACATCTGGAATTATATATCATCCTATGTCACACAATTATGCCAGAAATCAGGAAAATTGTACCCTGCTTCTTTGTTATATTTTTCATAATATTAATTTCCCAAATATATCTAGACATTTGCAGATCTAGATATTAAGTGTCTTGGGCACTGGTAAAAGAAAGTTTCTGAAAAAAAAGTTGGACTGTATCCAAGAAGCAAACCACCAGCAAATCAGTCTGTCAGCTTTTATGAGATAACTCATTTATTTTTACAAATCCAGGGAAACAGCAGACCATTAAAAAATATAAATTTATTTAACTGTAATCTCTTTACATTTAGCATTAAATTTAGCATTATATTTACAAAATGGTGTTTCTTTTCTCTTCACATGTTTGAATCACAGAATCACAGAATGTTTAGGTTGGAAGAGACCTCTAAGATCATCCAGTCCAACCTTTGACCAACACTGTAAGCTAACTACTAAACCATGTCCCTAAGGACCAGGTCCAAATGCCCTTTAAATAACTCCAGGGATGGTGATTCCACCACTGTCCTGGGCAGGCCATTCCAATGCCTGACAACCCCCTCAGTGAAAAAATGTTTCCTAACATCCAGTGAAAAAATGTTTCTTAACATCCAGCCTAAACCTCCCCTTGGTGCAGCTTCCATCCATTTCCTCTGGTCCTCACAGTTCACTAAGGAGTAGAGGCTGTTTCCCTCCTTGCTCCAACCTCCCTTGGAGGTAGCTGAAGAGAGTAATAAGGTCTCCTCTCAGCCTCCTCTTCTCCAGACTAAACAGCCCCAGAATGTGTTATCATGTCTCTAAGTACTGCCTAAATAATTAGATTTAAAAAGTAAACGTCAGCCATTCTAATCTTAGGAGATAAAATGTTTTCAAGCAATTAGGCCAGTGTGTTCGTATGTGTTGGTGTAAAACTGGTTAATCTTTAAAAACAAAAGCCATTTCTTATCCCATGGCCAAACATTCTCTTCGCCCACTCAAAAGTAAAAGAAACAGTAAATCGGAAAATAATACACTGTGTAAGTATGGCGTTCTTCAACTAATGAAACAGGACAAGGGGCCCTCATAAATAAAGGCATCAATACAGTTATGTTGCTGTCATGTGGCCTTCCTGACAGGCTACTTCCAGCCTTTATTTCATTAATTTATTATCAGTAGGAATCTATTTTTTCACACCTCTGATGGGGAGCTGTGTCTTCATATTTCTAGTAAAGACCATTACATTAATAATATTGTTAAAAATAGCATAATGAATGTACAGGAGTTCAGAATATAGCACAGTGAAGTCTGGGTTAGGGTCATCAACAGATTATCTCCAGATTATCTGGATTATGTGATTACCACTGTGAAATGTACGTGTGTCACAAATTAAAAATTAATCAGCTTTTACAAGCACTATTATTAAGTCAAGATAAAAATTGTTGGCCTACATGTATTTAAGTCATGATGCATTTTAATATGGATTTCATCATTAATACAGCGAAGCATTAAACACTAGTGAAACTCAAAATTTAAACTCATTTAAAAAGATCTTGTACTGACTGTACCAAGAAGTCTTGGTGTAGGGGTTTTGCTGTCGTTGCCCTATCCACTCCCAAATGAATTTCAAATATGTCTCTATCTTGACCATTTACCCCTCCTCCAACATTCCTCCAACAGTTTTAACAAAGCTAACTTCATTTTCGCTTGGCAAGTTGGAACCTTGATTCTTCCTAGAACATATTGCAGAAAAAGGACCATGTGGTTTTTTGCTATAGGAAATGCAGTGCAATGGGACAGAATTGTAGCAAAGGGAAAGAACTCTGGATTTTGTCCCATGAACCAAAATGCCCCTTTCAGAAGATATCATGCTCCGACCAGAAGAAGCAAGTTAATGTTAAGGGATTCTCTGAGGCTGCCTGGCACATCGAACAGCCCTACCCACCAGCAGCCAACTGCAAAACCCATTGATCCCTCTGCATTTCTTGAGAAGAAATAACTGCACAGAACTGTAGTGAAGACACAATCCTTCACTGTGCACATATCTTCAGATCTACACACAAGACATTCTGCATCTATCTATATAACAAAAATTACTCTTTGATTGGGGAATGAAAAATAAATAAAATACATATTCAAAATTAAGTCTAGCCCTTCAGAGGAACTAAAATATTGACTTCAAAATGAAGGGTCAAATTTAATTTAGTCAAATTCATATTAAAATAAGTGTGAAATCAACAGAACCTCTCAGAAAAGAAAGTTGAATGAGTTGCAAAATAAATCTTAATGATTTAAATACTCTGTGTGAAAGGAACTATAATTCTCCTGCATAAATAATGGCTGCCCATAATTTGTGAGTTAGCAAGGTTAATACAGAAACACACTACTGGATCACGATGGAGACAATTTGAAAGCTCATCCATGCATGCCTAATAACTATTTGGTATTTGTAACTTACCTACATATGATTTAGGATTTCATTATTTTTAATGCAACCTAATTACCATTTACAAATCTGCCACTAAAGATTCTCTCTCTTATTTAATTTGCATGCTACCTATGTTTTGGCAAAATAACTTTCACATTCTCAGATGTGAGCAGGCAGAAGTATTCTGTCAAAGATGACAGCTGTCAGAGAAATCTCCCAAGCCCTGGGACAGACTGAATGGGTCACAGGTGGTTCAGGATGGATTTGCTTCTGTAACAGCCTAGTAACAACAGTGACAAAAATCTAAATTATTTTTCCATTATTATGCCCAGTCCTGAAAATCACATCCTGTTATTTTTGACTCAGTGCTTTGCAAAAACCAGACTGCAACTGTCATGTTATTTAAGCTTGGAAGTCTTCTCTATATTTTAATGAGTTAGGAGCCTTCAACTGCAGTGTCATAAGCTGCCTTCATATGTTAAAGTACATACAACCATCTATGAGACACTCCTAAAGAATTTTAGAATGCCAGCACGTTAGGGGATATGGGCATAAAAGGTCTAAGGGTCTGGCCTTTTTTGTCATATTTTTTATGCTTCAGCTTTTACACAGAGAAAGTTAGTCGTATATTTCACCATTATGAAATATTAATAACTGGAAATAGAACATCACTGCTATATGAAATTTTCTATTATGTCTTACTTTGTTGCTTTCATGATCAGTCTTTTTTATTAAAAGGAAAAATATTAGTAGAACTATTCTGTAATACTTTAATTGCAACTGTGGATAAGATTACTGATACCATTTTGTCACACCAGCATATATGTCTACAGGATTTATTACTCAGCTCATGTCTGCTCTTTTATGGATTTCATCCAAGAGATGCTTGAACACCAAGCTCTTGAAATGTTTCCCTTGTGGGGGTTCAACTGCACTGAGCTGTATCAGCAAATAGCATTGACACTCACGAAGGCAGCAACTGTTACATTCCAGCACAGTTTGATTTAGTGTAGAATTTTTATAGATGTATTCTGCAGTATCCAGCTTCTATCCATTACTTGATGTGAACCAGGTCTAAAAAGCAGTTTAATAGAGTTTAAAATATTCTTGTATTTCTCTAAAATTTTATCTTGCAAATATGATAAATACCAGCACAGGTATGGTTCATCATGTGAAGAAAAATCCAAATGTGTAGGTTTTTTTAAAAGTCATGCTTAACCACTTACAGAAAAATTGCTAGATAAATCTTAATTATTAAAATATTTTAAAGATACCTCAAATTATGTAAACTCAAACTTGCTACAAGCCAAGGCACAGAATCTCTACTCTGTTAGCATCTGTGTCTACATACCCAGTTTCAATGATGTATTAGGGAAATCAGGTAACATTCAGTAAGCCTTCTGCATGCATAAAAGTTCTTATGAGTGAAAGTTTGGGTGTGGAATCATGGAAACATCATTAAATATTTGGTTTTAACATTTGCACGGGTATGTCATGCAGTGAGTATAAAGCAGTTTAAAGGAGGAGGTCAGTATACTCCTAGCTCACTCACTAATCAGCTACTGGCCTCTTACCAGAAACAGCCCTCAAATCTCATTAACCTACTCTTTATCTAAGTGGGGAAAGATTGTACATCAGCTGTCTCCAATGAAGAACAAATGGCACACAAATGTTCAAGATCTTACTGCTCTCCTTGATGAAGGGGAAGAACAAAAACATAAACACAAATAGCACCTGACAGGTGTTATATTGCAATTGTTAAATAATGGACAACACTGGAATGAGAAAAGACAATGGCTGAAACCTGGTGACAAAAAAGAATGAAGGGCCCAAAATTTTGTGATTATAAATTGCAGGCCTTAGAACTGATAGGCTACAGTGAGGTTGATGCTGTCCCAGTGATCCCCTGGGTGATGGTGCTAAGTTGCTGAAGGATTAATTTTCAAAATTCTTCATTTAGACAAGGTTGAAACAAATTAAAGATAGAAATCATTAGCCATGAAGAATATATTGCTCTAATTTTCTCAAATAAGGCTCCTGATACAGTTGACTCTAATGCATTAAAACTAATGACATCAAGAAGAATCTCCATTCTGGGTTTCCATCAACAAGAAGGATGGGAACATAATGGACAGAGCCCAGTGAAGAGCCAAAAAGATGGTGAAGGGACTGAAGCACCTCTTACGAGGGAAGCCTGAGTGAGCTGTGTTCAGCCTGTAGAAAAGAATGTCCAGGGGAAATCTCATGAATGCAAACAAATACCTGAAGGGAGGGTACACAGAAGAAAGAACCATATTCTTTCCAGTGGTGACAAATTTCAGGATCAGAAGCAGAAACACAGAAGATTCCTCCTGAATGTGATGATACACTTCTTCACTGTGAGAGTGGCTAGCACAGGCTGTTCAGAGAGAATCTCCACCCTTAGAGATCTTTAAAAGCCATGTGGACATGGTCCTGGGCAACTGGCTGCACCTAGAACAGCCATAGGTTTCTTTCCTTGACAGAAAAATATCCGTCCACCAATTCTAAAATTCAGCATACCACAAGAATAAAAAACCCGCAAATATTAATTGACTTTTTGTACATGGGCACAACTCCTGGTTCATAATAATATTTTTTTCTAATTTATAGTGTTTCTTTTTAAAAAAAACTTTTACAAATGGATAGAGCACGTTAAAAACACAGTAAATCAGTCTTGAAGAATTGTATCTATAAAGAAATAATTGGCATAGCTTTTAAAGAAATAAAAGGAAACACTTGCCCAACTGGGGAGGAATATAAATCTTTAGTGGGAAAACACTTATTACACCATTAATACTTTCTTTTTTAATTGCTAGAGAAATCATGTTTGATGAATGTAAACGTTATTAAAAAAGACAGGCAGAAGCAATGCTATCCTCTCTGTGCTGTGCTAGATAACAAATGGGTTCACTAGTATGAAATATTTCTTGTGCAATAGATGTGTTGGCTGTTGACTGCTTCTACTAGCTGGAGTCAAGGGAAATTATTTCCACACTGAAACCACTGATGATCCATGAGGTCATGATAGCTGGTCATAGACACAGCAAAAACCAAAACGTCTCATTAAAAAAATTTATGTTAAATCATGCAAAACAGAGGCTGCAAAAAAGTCTGAGGGCTGGCAGAAATCCATCAGCTCAAAAGGCTCTGGGAAAAAGTTTGCACTAATGTTGGGAAATTGATTGAGTCAATGGCTGGTTTTCCAATCAACAATCAATACTAAAAGTAGCACTGGGTGAAGACCATGGGGACCTTTTATTATAAGCAAATGAAAAAGAGCAAGAGACTCTGTATAAAAATGGATTAGGATTACAGATTTTCTCTTTCTGAACTAAAACATTATCTAATAATAGTGCTACTAAGACTGGAAGATACAAATAGCCAACTTCCATCCCTTATGTGGCACATTTCTTTTCTCAGCTCCCACATCTCCAAGGGAAGTGTGCCTGGTACAGTACCAAGTACCTCTCTGAGAGCCTCTGTGTCTTCCTGGAAGTACCTTTTCCAATGGTCAGGCTTGCAGAAGCAGAGGAGATCAGGCCATGGCTACCATATTCTCCCCACTCTGCCACCTTCAAAATGAAGGACTAATAATATGCACAAAGATATGCTAAAGGAATAAAAGGACATGCTGTAATCTTCCTTTGTATCTGCAATAAAATGAGGCACAATTTGTTCACAAACAGTGAAATTATTATTGCTTTCAGACTGCACCAGTGAGCAGAAGAAAGGTTGTGCAGTAAAAGCCTTCAGTAATCTCCAGAATGATTCTGGTCAGCAGTCAGAATGCCTCTGGGGATCATGAAGAAGTACATGCCAAATCAAAAGCTCTGCTGCCATTGAACCAAACATAATGCCTCAAATACTGTAAATTAACTTAGCTCAGTTAATCACTGTTTAGGACTGTCAGGTTTTTCAGGGTCATCTCTGATACTTTGTAGGGGAATATTTTGTCCCGAAAAGATCAGTTAATGTCTTTCTAAACATATTTCCTTAGCAAGAACGTTTACAGCTTGTACTGAAACACTTTCCCCTTTGATAAATTTCCAGCATCTAAGCAAACAAAAATGCAATCCCTCATTCTTTCTTTTGTGGGGTTAGGGAAAAAGAGTAATTTTTTCTCTTGTGACTAACATGTTTATCATTCTATCTTTGCTTTTTTTTTTTTTTTCCTTAATCATCTGTGAATTAATTGTTTCAACAGCCATTTCTATTGGGGAGAAAAAAAAGTGATGTATTTAAAATTATAGTGATGATTGCTCAAGAGATGCAAGTAAATTCGTGAAAGACAGTTGTCACAGCAGCTACATGAACGCGCAGAATGCCTTTGGAATAATTTTTTCTGCATCCAATATAGGCATTTTACTAAATATTTGACCTCATTATATATCTATGTGGATCTTCGCCATATTTAAAAAGTCAGTGCACTTGAGAAATCCAAATCTGTGGCACTTTTGATGTGGTCTCCATTGGGCAATGAGTGAAATCCTAGCACCACATAAAATGTGGGAATGCTGCCAATGCTTTTGGTGAAGACAGAGTTAGTTAGGGCAGATGTAATAATTTTATATTTACTCCGCAACTTTCTTTGATATCTAGACCTGAATATCACTTGAACATCATAACATATTTCAGGCTGCGATTGTGAAACAAATAAAATTTCTTCTTTAGATGTGTAAGCATAGCAAAAAAATTGAAAACAGAAAAGCAATCTAGCTTTATTGTAATACTGAGATGTTTCATTATATAGTTCTTACATTTCTTTTAAGATATGTTCTTATACATATGCAATTATATTTGTCATTTCATAATTTTGGTTTTTAGTACTACAATACTTACAAATATGATTTGCTGGAATGAAAGCACTCAGTTTCTTTATTTTTGTGCCACAGTGGCTGACCACTTTGAGGCAATATATGTAATGGATCAGTAATTGTATTTCTTCTTTAGCATAAGAATAAATGGTCACAAAGAAATTGCAGCTGTATCAATAGCATAAAACAACCCAACCTGGTTACAGGAATTTGGATTTTTTTTTTTTTTTTTACACTTTCTAGATGAGGATTTATTGCCATCTACTGAGTAGAGGTGTGAGAAAGAAATAAAATTTTTATATTGTTTGGGCAAAATACTGCAATGTGTATTTGTATCAGAACATTCTGGGGCATATACAGGTGTGTTGTTTGGTGTCCCTTGTATCCAGACCCTTGAAACTACTCCTGATCCCCCTTTTTAAAGGATCTGGTCATCAGTCTAGACCCCAGAGAACATGCATTCTTTGCATGTGAGACTTCCAGCTATCACACTAACCAATCATAGCCTCTGCAATTTCTAGGCCAGTCTTTCCCAGAGTCTTTTTAGTCAAAGACAATCTCAAGAAACTCAAGATTTTTAATCTCACATCCTTTTTCTCAGCTACAGCAACTGCAACAAACACATTTGCATCCTATCCTAGTACTGTGGCACCTTGCCTGCTATTAGCCATGGCTAACATGTATACTAATATGTATATGGCGATGGCATGTACATCTCCAAAGCTGGAGGTAAGATACAGGACTTATGTCTCTGTACTTGGGCAAGCTGAGGTGTAAGACAGGTCCCATGTACCTACTTTCACGTTAGCTGAGAGCTTGGATTTTTTTTTGTGAGATATGATTGTTGCAGGTGTAAGTATTAAGATGTAACTCAGTGTAGTGTAGTTAAATGCTGCCTATAACTACCATACAATCTGCTCTGAACATTATGCAATAAAATACTACTTGAGAAAAACAACAGGTATTTAACTGGACTGTGTGGGTAGGCATCCCAGTGGGATCTCACAAGAGCAGAGGGAGGCATCCTGTCTTTCCTGTGATGGAGGACTCCAGGTTTGGATGCAGTACTCCAGGTGGGGTTTCACCAGAGCAGCCCCTGGATGTGCACTCGTGTTATCTACTCAAGATGAAATCCAGAGTGCTGAGCCTTTCGCTTCTTAGCCTCATTTTTCTGATTTTTGACATGCCTGTCAGCCACCTCTGAGGAGCCCCGGCAGCTCTCTGCTGTTGCTGCCATGGGGAAGTGTAGGAGGGTGTGGGGAGAGGCAGCCTGGGGAACCTGCCCAGGAGCAGAGCATCTGTGAGAAGCGCTTTTGTGCTACTGCTGAAGGAAGACAGCTCCCTGTGGGAGGGGGTGGTGCCAGAAGGGGACGTGACCCTTCCCATTTGTGCCTCTTTGAGGGAAGTTGTGGGAAGAAGTCAGAAGAAAGGGTGTATCTGAGCAAGGCGGGTGTCCCCCCCGTCCCCAGGGGGATCCCGCACTGCCCGTGCACGAAGCCAGCGTGCGTCCACCTGCAGCAGACGACCGCGCGGGAGCATGGAGCAGGGAGCAGCGTCGTTCTGCGTGGGAGCCGGGGAGAGGCGGAGGGCGGCATCGGGGAGAGGCGGAGGGCGGCATCCGGCCCCAGGGCTGAGAGGCTGGGTGGGGCCGGGCGGCCATTTCGCTGCCGTCTCCATCACACGCACGGTCACG
>JAAWXA010000006.1:7690575-7706734 GCA_038090715.1 Florisuga fusca | reverse complement strand
GTGGGTGGCCCCTCCCTTCCAGCCGCCGGGCGGGCTCTGCCGCCTCGTATCGGTGAATGGGATGGATGGATGGATGGATGGGTGGATGGATGGGTGGATGGATGGATGTCCATGCAGGGCGACGGGACGGGTGGCAGCGGTTGCCTGAGGGGCGTCCGGGGCTTGAGGGTCCGTGGGCCGAGAGCTAGGAACACACCCCCTCTCCATCTCCCGGTTCGTACGTACCGATGCTACGGCTGGTGTCATCTCCGCAGGCGGGCCGAAAACTCTGGGGTTGCACTGAGCCGGAAAGTGAAGGTCGCCTCGGGTTCTAAGAGGTGGTCGTATTACCTGCATTGTATTCTGCAGTACGTGGGGTCCTTGCTGTACAGATTTGGATAGGTAGGATTTCAGGTTGTTTTTTTTTTCCCAACGAAATATTAGAGTGGAAAGTAATCTAGTTTCTGTCTTGTGCTTGTTTGCTTAGGGAGGCTGCTTAGGCACTCAGTGGAAATAGCAAGTGGAACTTTCAAAGCTTTGATGGAGTTACTGTCCAGAGGGCAGGAATGCTTTTTTGGGTTGTTGTAAAAGGCTTGATTAGCCTGTGATATATTTATCTCCTTGCTGTGAAGGTAATAATTTCTGTTCCATGAATTTATGCTCAGGCCCTGAGAGATCCTCCTACTGTGAGGGTTGTTGCAAGCTGTGGCCACCACAGCTTGATAATTTATTTGCTTGTCTTCTTGCATCTTTAAGTGTTTCTTAATGTAGTATTTGAATACCACAGATGTTCAAACTTTACAACACTAACAGAATGAAAAGCTGGCTTATGTCCCTTCTGTACACGAATAACTGAACAGAAAACATAATCACATGCCCAAGATCATAAAAGGAGCCTTTGGTAGAATTGGACACGAAACACATATTACTAATCCAGATTCTCAGCGATGTTCAAGAATGACAGTGCATGGTCTGTTTCTCAAAGTCCTCATTCCACATCTGCTGTGTGAACTGCAGTTATTTTTGAGTTGTATGTGGGAGGTTGAGAAAAGGTGCCTACAACTGAGATAAGTAATTTATGTATGATGAGAAGTACTTTAGAATGTATTTCTTCAGAATCTCTAGTTTATATTCAGAGCAGTATAAAAGGATGTTTAACTTATGCAAAAACAGTATTAAAAAACAGTTTATTGTCTGTCATAAAGGAGGTTAGAGTTGTTATTGGCTGGGGGCCATGTTTACTATTGAACACAGACAGTGACACACATTTCAGTGACTTCAGAAACTGATGCAGATGTAAGCACAGCTGTGAAATTGAGCTAAGCATCCCTTGTGACAGGAAGGTAAAAACAACATTAATGGATGGTTTATAAATGCAGGGCTTTACTGGGTTATATGAAGTACTTTTATATTTAATTAGAATCCAGTTTAGGAATCCTTGAATGTGGATATTCGAGAGAACAGAGATGTGTGCTTAACTTTAGGTTAATGGTTGCAACCCAATGGACAGAGGTACCCTAAAATCAGGTGATAGGTATTGACAGAGCTGTCAAACAGACTGGAAGAGCTGGAGTAGAGTTCAATTCAATCAAGTTTTCTTCCAGCTCTTGGCATCAGGCACATCAAAATGCTATGGACACAAAGGAGGATGGCTGAAGGCCAAGGATAATCCTCCTTCATTAAAGCTGATATTCAGAACCTGTACAATCTGAAGAACAGTTCTAAAGTAAAGACTGAGATTTTGCTTCATTTTTATGTCTCATTGTTAGGGATTACCTAGCTTTGTTGTCACTGTAGTGGCAAAAAGTTGTAACACAGGTTTGTGAAATTAGTACACACAGATCAAGGCATTATTGTCAATGAAGTTATGCCAGTGACATGTAAGAAGGGAAGGATTTTTTCTTTGCTTTTTTAGAAGGGTGGGACTGGTTTTCAGTTATTTTCATACCTTAACTGTGTCGCAGCTTTGATTTTTTTTGACCATGTAAATTAATTTTACTAGTTAATTCAGTTCCAGACTCTATGAACATTTCAATGCATATAAAAGTAAGAGATTTTGATCACCAATTCCAATTCTTTCCACTGTTTTATATTATAAATCTGGATAGTTTCTACATATTTTCAGTAGCTTTTCTACATATATCAATAGTTTTTGCATGTATAGAATAAAATGTTAATTACTCTATGTATTATACATATATGAATGTTATATATTTACATACATTATATGTAAAGATATTCTAATCAGTATACTACACAATTCATACTGAAATTTTGGGTTTCAAAATTTCTGACTGATACATACTTGTGCAGACCCAATGTTCTTGGGTTTATGTATGTGATCTGTCACATACATGATGAAACAGTTTATGTAATGGTCTGTTTGTGCATGTAAAATGGATGCCATGGAATTCCATCTTTTAATGGTATTTTATGAAATAAACTTTCAAATGTCACTTTCAGCCTCTTGAAGGTTTTCCTTTCCAAACCGAACTACAGAGAGAAATTTACAGTTTTTTAAATTCTCTATTAGTTTCCTCCACTTGGAACGCTTTTGAAAGTTGAGTTTATAGATATGTGTGTGTATATTGAGTCAAATCTGAAGTGAGGCATCAATCAAATAAAATTCATGTTTAAGCAAAACTTGGTTTTAAGACATTGATTAGAGAATAGGAAGTTGCTCTTAAATGATTCACCTGTTAAATAATTTAATTTTGTAAAGCATTTTCTGCAAGCCATTGTGAATACCCTTAAACATTCAAAATACGCTGCTTTGATGAGCCTGCCATTAAGTGCATTATTTAAATAATAGATCAATACTAAATGTAAAGCAGAGAGAAAAGCAAGACAAAATGGTTATGGCAGAGAATGGAAAATAGATAGTAGGTGAGTACATACAAAAATTCAATAAAAGTATTACTATATTAGAACCTGCAAATATGCCCTTGCAGAAATGATAGTGCTGTAGCACAGCCCAGGCTTTTCCAACCCTAGTTAGTGTGTATGTAGTCACCACCAGCAGCTTCTGACATCCAGGGTCATGTGCTTTTCTAACCATGCAAAACAAGAACCGCATTTATGTCTCTTTTTTCAGTTTTCTGTCTGCATGACCCTGTCTTCCAAGATACGACTGCAGTCCCATGCTCACACTTAACGTTTCCTATCCACTCATGTACCCACAAAACTTTATTCTCATTTCTGAATTCAGCCACACCCTTATCCTTCTCCTTCACACAACCAAATCAAGTCCAGCAAAGGCAGAGCAGAACCCTGGCTTCCTCTGTGTGCATGTTATCTCCCTAATCCTGTTCTTCCTACTTCAGCATGTCTTGGCTGTGTTACTGTATCCTGAACCAGAAGTACAGGTCTGCCTGGGGGCAGCAGTGCCATTCATTATTGCTGAATGCAGGTGATGGCTGCAGTAGTTCCTACCTGTGTTAGCACAAGTTTTAAGGGAAGTAGGAGGCACTTGCTGTGCCATCTGCAAAAGAGCAGTGAGACCCAGGAGCTGTCTCACTTCAGTGTTTTAACATATCATGGAAGCAGGCATGAGTGGCATGTGCCCTAAAGTTTGGCCACCTTTTTTATAGCAAAACAAGGAAAGTCAGTGGCAAACAAGTGTGGGGAAGCAAGAATCTAATTCTCATCAGAGACTAAAGGCACAGGTCTACTTTTTTATGCCAAGTAAGATAAATTAATGCAAAAGTCCAAATAGATACCTATTTTTCAGTGTTTTACATCACTTGAGCTTGAGACAGTTCCCCAGGAAAAAAAAAAACAAAACACACAACAAAACACAAGTGTAAGCCAGCCTTAAATTAAAGTAAAATCTTTTGCACAGGGTTCTCTTTCTCTAAGTTGATGTACAGGCAAGTTTAAGATAAATTACTCTTTCCTGTACAGGCAAGCCCTGAGTTACATGTCTGGAAATCAGGAGTGACTTCACTGCACTCCATGAAGTGTAACGTAAGTGAGTGGAATTGATGTAGAATCATGGTAATACACAATGGTTTGGATTGAAAGGGACCTTAAAGATCATCTAGCTCCAACGTGCCCCACAGTGTGCAAAGACACCTCCCACTAGACCTGGTTGCTCGAAATCCCATCCAACCTGGCCTTAAACACTTCCAGGGAGGGGGCAGCCACAACTTCCCCGGACAACTTGTTCCAGTGTCTTATGCTTCTCACAAGAAAAAAATTCTTCCTGATGTCTAACCTAAATCTACCCTTTTCCAGTTTAAAGACATTATCATAGAATCACAGAAAGTTAGGGGTTGGAAGGGAACTCAAAAGATCATCTAGTCCAAACCCCCCTGCCAGGACAGCGTCACCTACATCAGGTTGCAAAGGAACATGTTCAAGGGGGTTTTGAATGTCTCCACAACCTCCCTGAGCAGCCTGTTCCAGTTCTCTGTCACCCTCACAGTGAAAAAATTCTTCCTAATATTTATATCGAACTGCCTGTGCTCCAGTTTATAACCATTGCCCTTGTCCTGTTGTTAGTCACCCCGGGGAAGAGCCTGGCTCTGTCCTCCTGGCACCCGCCCCTTACATATTTATAAACATTGATGAGGTTGCCCCTCATTCTCTTCCAAGTTGAAGAGACCCAGCTCCCTCAGCCTTTCCTCATAAGGGAGATGTTCCATCCCTTAATCATATTGGTCTTTCTGTGCTGGACTCTCTCAAGCAGCTCCTGGTCCTTCTGGAACTGAGGATCCCAGAGTGGGACACAGTATTCCAGATGTGGCCTCACCAGGGCAGAGTAGAGGGGGAGGAGAACCTCTCTCAACCTACTAACCACCCCCCTTCTGATGCACCCCAGGATGCCATTGGCCTTCTTGGCCACAAGGGCACATTGCTGGCTCATGGTCATCCTTCCATCCACCAGCACCCCCAGGTCCCTTTCCCCTGTGCTGCTCTCCAACAGCTCAGTCCCCAGCCTGTACTGGTACCTGGGGTTGTTCTTTCCCAGATGCAAGACTTTACATTTGCCCTTGCTGTAATACATTAAATTTCTCCCTGCCCAACTCTCCAGCCTGTCTGGGTCCCTCTGAATGGCAGCACTGCCTTCTGGGGTGTCAGCCACTCCTCACAGTTTTGTCTCATCAGCAAACTTGCTGATAGTACATTCTATTCCCTCATCCAGGTCATCAATAAATATATTGCATAGTTCTGATCCCAGTACTGACCTTTGAGGGACTCCACTAGAAACAGACTTCCAACTAGACTCCATCCAATTGATTACAACTCTCTGGCTTCTGTCCTTCAACCAGCTCCCGATCCACCTCACTGCCCAATCATCCAGGCCACACTTCTTCAGTTTAGCTCCAAGAATGCTGAGGGAGACAGTGTCAAATGCCTTCCTGAAATCAAGATAAACTACATCTGCTTCTCTGCCATCTTCCATCCACCTGGTTATACCCTCATTACTGTAATTTCAGACTATTCTTTGCTTCTGGAGAATACCCTGTTCTCCCAGAACACTACTCTATTGGTTCTCTGAGCAAGTGAGTACTTGTAATATATTTTACAATTTATTGTGACAATATGTCTTTCAGTTTACCAAGGAAGCTTTTTTTAGATTAGGCACTGCCCATTTCAGTGATTCTCTTAATTTCTCAGTGATTGAGCAGAATCAAAATAGCAAAAAGGAACTATAGAAAGGGCAATTAGCAGTATTCACAGCTTCCCTCATTTGCACTGTACCGTTCAAGGTATACTTCATTTTGTTTGCTATTTCCATCTGCAGTCTTCTAAACTGTAGGCTGGAGAAGATTATACTGTTAAGTAAATTCTATGACGAAGAGGTTACTCTAGCATGTGATTATTATTAGTATTAGTAGTAGTATTGTTAGTATTATTACTATTAATTGTCGTACAATGTGTTTGAAAGGTGAGAGGTTTAGATGAGAAATGAATAGAATATGTGAAGCTGCATACTTTAATATTTTCTCTTTTCAGAATATCAGCTCATGAGATTAAGAATCAGCAGACTTTGAGACTACTGCCCTTGCTTTGTTTCTTTTGTGCTAGGTAACGGGGCTAATGGATCATGCTGAGGTTTTGATAACCTCAGCTCCACTAGGGTGGAGCTCTCCTCCTTTTTTTTTTTTGTTAAACATAGTTTAAAAAAAGACAGACAAACAAAATAAGACCCCAAAGGCTGCCTTCTGAGAGTCTCCTTTAGGCCTTGCTTTGGATAAATGTATTTCAGGATGTTTCTAAATGCAGAACTAATGCAGATTTAACTGGACATGGAGATGATGTGGAACTTCTTTACCACACTTAATTCTTGAAGCTCCAGAGAAACAGTATGCCCTTTAAAACAAATAACTATCTTCGATTATCTGAGGTATTACAAGTTCTGCCATGATAAAAATTTTAAAAGATGGCCTGTGAGTTACTGGTAATCTTAATTGCTGATGTCACAAATAAAAAATTATACTTCAGAATGTTTTATTCTAATGTAAAATTCTACAGGTAAGGTGTATAATAATAGAAAATAAGATTTATATTTTTCATCTATTTTTACTGGTGCTTTTGTTTTATCAGAGATAGTAGCAGAAATCATAAGGAACTTGTTAGAAGGGAGAGAACTGATGATAAAATGGTAAATAAGGAGGTGAGGTATTCATTTTAAGTTATCCAGTATAGGAGAATTTTTAATTTGTGATAAGACTTCACATCTGTCAGAAGGAATCCTAGGAAGGGTGCTGTTGTGTGTGCTTTTATCTCTGCAACATCCCTTCCAGCATCTTTTATGGACCTTACAATACATAAGACGAGTACAGAGGAAATTAAATAAAGTGGTCACTTACAGTGTAATGTTTTCACTGCATCCTCCAGAAGATGATGTCAATTTAAGATAAAATTCATGGCACTGTTGTGACAGTATAGTGTAGATGAATTGCTTCAGCCTTTTATCTAGGAAGACCTGAACAAAGGCAAGCAAATGCATCTTTTTATTTGAGTGAAGTTTATCTGTCCTCTCTATACTTTTGGTAAGTGTATATTAGAGAAAACTGCGTATTATATGGATGTCTTTTAAGATCGTGCTAATTTAGTCCTTAGTGTGTTTGTGACTGAATTCTGCTTTCCTTAGGTAGAATTTTAAGTTAAATTTTGATCCTGGAAAAATACTTAGAGTCCATGTTGATCTTATCCATTCTGAGCAACTTCAATGCTTTTGGTAGTGGTATGATGTGGTAGTAGGACCAGGTTTGACAAGAGTACTTTTTAATTTTATGAGATACACCATTTTAAAGCTAGTACACTGTCAAATCCTGATTTTTGTTGTCATAAGTAACTTGAAAGAAATTTAAAAAAAACTGAACAAAAAGGCTGCCATGTTGTGCAAATACCATTCCATATCTATTTACAGTTGAAAATAATGTTTTATAGGTAATATTTGAGTTAGAGTAGTGCCTAGAAACAACAGTCTTCTCTGTGTGTTGCTTATAAGTGAATTATGAAACAAAATGCAGGTGTTGTACAGTAGGCAGATGCGGGGGAGAATGAGAAGTGAGAGAGAGACTTAAGACATCTGTGAACACTGCATCAAAAGAGAATTTCCACATAAAATCTGTGAAAGGGCAAAAAGTATCTCATAATGCCTTTTGCATTCTGTTTTATTGACGACAGCGTAGAAGAAAGTGTTCTGTGGATCAGTAAATTGAGCCTCAAGATGGAGACCATAAAATCACCATCAGAAAAAACCCCTCAGATTCTTCATCATGATTAATATATAAGAAATGATACACAGGACTGAAACATTAACTTATTCTCTTATCTGCAGAGAGTTTAACTTGTGCCTGTGTTTTTAACTTTTCATAGGTTAGTTTCATGTGGTGACATTATTGTTTTAAGGCAAAGATGAGATGTAGAATGCCACGAAATTTATTTAGTAACGTTGGTGAAGCTATTTGCAACTGATTTTTATAAAATTTATTAAAATCACCTTAAAGTTGTTAAAAAACATGTTCGTTTAAGGTAGATTGAATTATTTTGAGTTACGTTTTCTCCACTAAATAAATTTCTTTTGCCTTTGGGCAAGGGAAAAATCAAAAACAAAAAGCCAACAAACCTTTTAAAACATTGAATATTTGGGGGTTTTTTTGTTGTTGTTTTTAATACGTGTGCAACTTCCACTGCGTATGTATATGTAGGAACATTCTGGGGAGAGAAGGGGGTTGCCTTTCAGTCCTTTTTACCCTTTTCTTCACCTGAGGCTTGGAAGACAAGCAATGTCTGCAGTCTTTCCTTAGAGGTTTCTGGAAGTTCAAATAAGTCGTATTTGCTCATTTACGTAAAAAATTTTGCTTATGTGATTCAGGCACTTAGGAAATAATTCCTTTTGTTTATGTGTATGGTTGGAGCAGTTAATTTGGGAATGATGATCACAAGCATAGCTTTGTCTCTTTCGGAGGGAACACAACTCCAAATCACTAATTATTTGTTCACTTTTTTCTAGGAGGCTGTTATTTCAGAATATTTATTTGACACTAGAGATGAGGGAAGGCCAAAAAATTGTACTTAGGCTCATAAGATAGAAGATTGAATTCCAGTTTCTCTCTGAAGCTCTTTAAAGTCTTTTCCCATTTGTGCCCCTATCAATTCATGTACGGCTTCCATTAGTCCCTATGCAGGAAAGGTGACATCTTGCTGGAACCACCCAGGGGCTAATACCAGCTCAAATACTGTCTGTCACTTCCTTGAGGAAACAGCATCTTAAGGACCTTAGATAAAGCACTTATTGCAGTAATGAAGTTCATCAGCCATCTAGGGTACACTAAACTTCTGTTACAATCACCAGGGGTGATGGTTTAGCCTGCAGTGTTGCTGTCAGTATTGCAGTGTCACCAAAGCACTGGTGTTGCCACCAGTGATAGGTTTGGCAGTGATACTGTCACTGACAGTGGTAGTGTGGCTGGCAGTTGCACATCTCTAATGCATGTTCTGTGTGTGAATGTTTTAATATACGCTGAGTATTTAGGAAAAAAAGGGGAACAAAAGTGGGTGTGTGGTCCTCAATTGTGTGATTCCTGAATGCACAATATTTTGCCAAGAAGTAAAAATAAAACCTAACCCTGACTTATCAGTTCTTAGTGCTCCTGACATAATATTTCGTTTGATCCCTGTACTGAATTCCTAATAATGCCTGATGAGTTTTGCACCAGAGGAGATCCAACAGTTTTTTGAGACATCCTTTGTACTAATTTCTTTACAGTTGGTGCTGGTACATGCTGCAAAAAGACAGTGGCCTGATTTAAACAACGTAAAACAACCAGTTTTACTAACTTAAACCAGAATGTCAAAAAGTTTGATTTTATGTTTTTTTTATTTTGCTTTACATTTACAGCTTTTCCTCGCCTCAGTAGTTCATTCTTATGTAATTTATGCATCAAAACATACTCATAAATATATACGCTATTTTTCATGTACTTGTTGGTTCTTTCTGCTAGCAAAAGGATCTTGGTATCTTTACATCTTTTACATTTTAATGTTAAAATATACCAAAGATGTCTCCACTGCATAATTATGTTTATTAAGATGATGGTGTAGAAAAAACCCATTTAAACTGGTCAACTGTTTTATGGGGGACATATAAATGATTTATACATATTTTGCATTAAAATTAGTTGGTTCATTAAAGCACCTGTTTACTACAGTTAAAGAACCAATTATGTGTTTTGCTTCATCATGGTACAGAATTTTCAAAATTAGCTTAGAAACAGATCACAGCTTCCTTAGATTAGTTTCTTGGGGGTGGTTAATAATTGTGAATAACTTCATTTTTAAAAATCAGTGCACTCTTTTCAGGACCAAGAACTTCCCTAAACTTGGCTCTATTCCATGGTGAGTTGTACTCTCCTTCACATTTGCTGTGGTGTACTTCTTCCATATTGTCAGAGTAGGAGGAGATTTCCTCTCCGAGCATTTTTGAAAAAGAAGATGTTTACTGCATGCTTGTACCACCAGACCTTCCACAAAGGCCCTGTCTGTTACAGCTGAGCCGTTCTTAGAGGGAAAGGCTCTCTGGAGTTTCTTATTTTATGACCTTCCTTCCAAGGTTTGCAGGGACTAGGACCACTTTCTCAAACATGCAGTAAGTGGAAATAGGAATCTCTCATCTCTGTTTTGTTTTGTTTTGTTTTGTTGTTTTGTTTTTACTAACCTCTAAGTTGATATGGATGATGGTTAACAGAAGGAAAGTAAATGTCATAGTTTCAGGGACTTTTCTCACTTTTCTCACAGTCTTATTCACGGATGTAGTTTTTTCAGACATAACTTCATTTTTAAATTATACCTACTACTTTTGTCGGTTATTTGAAAAACTCTAAGTACTGATTTGTTAAGAAGGAACAGCTTTGAAACCTAGATACCATTTTGGTTTTATCTCTGTCTTTGGGTACCCTGAGTCATCAATTACAGAAACTTAAGTTCAACCAAAATCCTGTAGCAGACACCAGCTGCTTTGTCTCCTACAGCAAAGAGAAAGGCTTATTACTACGTACAAAAACATAGAGTTGAACAGGGTTCATATGCAACTGACACTGATCTTGCTTGAAAGATTTTTAAGCTGGCAAAGAGTACATGCTAAATTACAGACATGAAATTTGACAGTAGAGATAGAAGTCAGACTCTTGAACCCTTAAGAATTATGCCTTTGCATACTCATTTACCCCTTCAGAATAGATTTAGCCTGTTAGAGTAATGAGTTGGGCTTGTTACCCAGGGCAGAGCATTCCACTTTCACTTCCCAGACTGTAGTTAATCTTTATTTTAAATGCCTTCAAAAATCCCTCTCATGTTCAGCAATTACAGAGGCTCATATGTAGGAGTCCTGAGTATTCTAAAATATGGCGAAAGAAGCTTCTGTCCAGGAGAAAAAAAAAAAAAAGAAAAAAGGGGTGAGGGGCGGAGGTTTTACTATTTTAGGCTTCAGCTGATAGATCTGATATCTTCTGTCACAAAATGAGGAGGTGATGATTTTGTCAACCAGCCTTCTATTTAGTTTCAGGGGTTTTTTATGACTGCCAGCATTAAGAACATGTACTGCCATTTTGATATCTAGCATGTGTGATTACAGTGCACACGATCATATGCAAGACAGTATCTTTCCACTTGATATCTCTATCTGTGGAGATGAAATAACAGTGATTTTGAAGAGATGATGCATCCAAATTTATTCTTGTATGGAAAAGTAGATGATCAAAGGTGATCAATACAGATGATCTGTATTTTGAAATCCAGAGAGCATGGCAGTTTTGCAATATGTCAACCACTTTTTCAGTCAGCTGGACTTCTAATCAATTACAAAAATAGTGTTTGGTCACATTGAATTAGAATTCAAAGCCCTCAGGATGATTTTGAAACTGGTGAAAGCATAACAGGATTTTGTCTCTGCAGATGACCATTTCATGTATCTAATTGAACTCAACAACAGCACTGCACTTGGTTTTCATTTCTGACTTGTACATAACCCTGTGCTATCTGTTGATATTTGTAAACCTAATTTGCATTAAGTTTTAAGTGTCCTACAAAACATCAAGTGTTAGGGCATGCTGTGGCCTATTATCCATTTTATCTGCAATAGTGTGGTGGAATATATGTATATATGGAAACTGTATTGCTGTAGTCTTGCCTCCATACTCATTGGATACATGAGGATAGCAGGTATTCATGAAATACAGAAGGAACATACTTCTGTGAGATATGTGGAATTACAAGCCATCAGGTTATCATGCATGCTATCTCATCTGCTCATGGGATTCCACAGTGCAGGTTTTTACAGACAATCTGCCAAAAGAAATACTGCTTTTCACCCTTGGGAAAAGAAACCATGAAACTGTGGATAGGGATATCACATTCATAAGCTGGCACAGTTCTCCCTTGTTCACAAACAACAGTATAGCAGATTTCCTTAGCAGGTACATTATCAAAAAGTCCATCAAGGTGATACTCCAGGGAAAGCAAACTGCATTACAGATTTGTCTCCAATATTAACATGTCCAGTGTCACAGGAAATCTGAGTTCAGCTTTGTTATGAGGTGTCATACTATGGCATCAAGTTGTACACATACACAATTTGTCATATGATATGCAACACAAGACAAGACCAATTATAGCTAGAATTCTCTCTTCTTAACCTACTCCTAGACCTACTAGTCACAGGGCATGAATGACAGCAGGAAATTAAGGTCAATTAACTGCACCCAAATCTGAAATTATATTATCTGAAAGCCCAATACACCTGCTGCTTTGAATGTTGCTATCAAATGGCTCCTTACAAATAGAAGAATTCCATCTATAGATAGAAAAAATAAAGTTCATTTTTAAGATATTCTTACTGTTGGTACCAACGATGCAAATTATTAGTTTGGTACATTCTGAAAAACTTCTTACTTTTGACCAAGGCTCACTATTGTATCACAGAATCACAGAATAACAGAAAGTTAGGGGTTGGAAGGGAACTCAAAAGATCATCTAGTCCAACCACCCTTCCAGAGCATGGTGACCTACATCAGATCACACAGGAACACGTCCAGGTGGGTTCTGAATGTTTCCAGGAAAGGAGACTCCTGCACAGCCTCTGTGGGCAGCCTGTTCCAGTGCCTGTCACCCTCACAGTGAAAAAATTCTTCCTAATATTTATACAGAACCACCTATGCTCCAGTTTATAACCATTGCCCCTTGCCCTGTTGTCAGTCACCCCTAAGAAAAGCTTGACTCTGTCCTCCTGGCACTTGCCCCTTACATATTTATAAACATTGATGAGGTTGCCCCTCATTCTCTTCCAAGCTGAAGAGACCCAGCTCCCTCAGCCTTTCCTCATAAGGGAGATGTTCCATCCCTTCAGCATCTTGGTTGCTCTATTCCCTCATCCGGGTCATCAATAAATATATTGAACAGTACTGGTCCCAGTACTGACCCTTGAGGGACTCCACTAGAAATAAGACTTCCAGATAGACTCCATCCCATTGACTACAACATTGTAGGTTGGATCATACTAGATTTGTCTTAACTTCTGTTAGTTGGATTTCCTATTGGTATTTACTCAGACCTTTGTCATCCTCTGACCCTGAAGAACTCTTAAAAACTTTTTTGTGACCTTAGGTAGCAAAAAGGAATGCCACATCTGGGAACTTGTTAACTACTTGTGCAGATTTTACCATGGAAGTCCTGTGTTGAACAGAATTGTACTTGCAACAGTGAAATTAGTTACTGTTGCATTAGCCAGAAAGTAGTTAAGCTTACAGCCTTTTCTGGCACAAGCTTTTCTAGGACTCTCCATAAATACAAAGTAATGTTCAGATCCCATTTTAGGAATGTTTTTCTGAAGTTTCATCAGGCTTGTGTTTAGAACAACCCTTCTCTCATAATAATCAATCAGCTCTGGATAAGCAGAAAATAAAATTTACAGACATTTCATCCATGGACAGAAAATCCTTCCAGACTGTCCTTCCCATCTGTCTCCTCAGTAACCTTTCTGGTACTTCAAAGTGTAAAACTATCTTCTTCTAAAGACCACTCAAATAAATATTTTTAAAAATAAATATTAATGTTGTATTATATGTCTGAACTTGGGAAGACAGGACTAAATGATTTAGAATGGATTCTCTTTTGTTATGCTGGATGTGAGGACTGCCAGTATGTTAAATAAAAGCTTAGGGCATGTCTCCAGGCAGAAGGCATTACAATATGATACCTGAGTAGCTAGTCTGCATGAGCTCCTTCACATAGACATGTTTATTCTTTGTTATGAGAAGGGTTTTTCTGCTTAGCTTAATCCACATCAGTCTTAGTCTGAAATGAGAGGGTTTACACAAAAAATTATTATGGAATATCAGTTATTTCCTCCATGCATACAAACTTTCTATATACAGAGGTACAGCGAGACACTATAAGCAGTCTGCATGTAAGCTTGGAAGCCTGGATTTCAGCAGTGGGTTGAGTCACTGATTACTATTATTTACAAGCAGCCTATATTTTATGACAAGAAGTTAGCTCATTAGAATTCTCTCTAAAAGAAAAAACCCAAAACTAAACTCCAGTATTACCAATGCAGTAAAACTAAACAATGGAAAACGTTTTCTAAATGGTGAAGTGTCAGAAATTCTGAAATCAGAACAAATTTGATAATTAATTTTTATGATAGAGTATTTATTTTAAACGAGTTTCAAAATCACTATTAGCAGGAAGTTGTGCTTTCCAAGTGTACAGTTTGGAGGCTATGGCATTTGAGGGATGGAACATTTCCTAGTCGTGAAGATCTGTTTTCTGCCTCCTCGTTGGGAGGGATTTGCACCAGTCTCCTTTCTCTGTTTGGGGCACTGAGACTACTGAAAGAGTGGGGAGGCCATTCTGTTATGAATAGCCTATTTGTGCTGTCTAAATGTGTTTCTTGAGTGTTTTCTGTCAAATATTATTCAGGTTGCTGATTAGAAAACAACTGATATCAAAACTGAAAGATTCCTGTTAGTATCTGTTAATAACAGTGGATAGCAACAGGAGAGAAGACCTAGCACCAAGTAGACTTGAATGTGATGGTAAGGATGCTTTCCAGAAAAAAACACTGAGTTGTCTTGGAAGCCCTCCTCATGCATTCAGAGGTACTACATAAGCTAATAGGTTCTGAATTAGTACACATGGCTACACACTGTAGCCATTCCTTTTGTTTTCTTGTCCGCAAATGCCAGAAATGTATCACTTCATCTTGATCTAATGGGACCTTCTGAGGAAAAGAAGAGTATTAGCAACAAAGCCAAAGATAAAAAACTGACTTGTGGGCTTTTTATGGATACTGAAGTATAATATGACAAGGTTTGTGGAGAGAGAAATTAATTAAAGATTCAGGTTACTGTTTAGTGGCGTTTTTGGTTGTTGGCTCTTTGTTGGGTTTTTTTAACATGGTTGTGAGCTGGTGGATTCTGGCTAGTGTATGACATCTGAAGCTTGGATAATTAGAAATCAAAGATCAGCTTCTGCATTTGTGTAAGGCTCTTTTCTTCAGTATACTTTTGTTTTCTTTAGATATACAGCTGGAGTATTTAAATTTTTTTCTGTGACATTCTGATGACAGAGTGGGATGAAACAGGCTCATCTTATGTTTTGTATGTTAGCTTTCATGCCTCTGCCTAGTACTTCATTTGACGTGACTCAGAATTCCTTTCTCCCAAGAAGATTCTTCCTTGAAGGAAACAGGTGGTAGAAAGGAAAGAACTCAATGATAGATAAACAATATTCCCATCTTTTTCTGTAATGTTCTTTGCTTTCAGTGTGAATTTTTTTTTTCTTGGCTCAGTTAAATTATTTTCTCCTCTCCTGCTTCCCTACAGAATTTAAAAGAAGCAAAAATTAACGTAGGAAAAATTAACTTAAAGGTAATGATGAAGATGAGACTGTATCCAGGAAGATGAGATATCTGCTTTGGTTTCTATATACACTGAGTAGTTCCCAGTGGCAAAGGATCCTACATGGAACTTAAGGAGGAACCTGTCTCAGAGGATAATTGTATAAAGCATTTATATATCCCCACTAATTGTAGGCTCCCAATCATACTCTGAATTGCATACCTTTTCCTTTCTGCAGAAAGATCTTACCACGATTTAATTCTGGTTACACTAACGGAAAGGAAACCTATATTTTTCTTAACTGTGGATCCATGGCTTGCTTTTATTCCTGCCTTTTTTTGTTGTCACAACCGTGCTTTCTGGTCACTTCCCTCATTTCGTAAATTTAATGTTATTTTTGTCTAGCGCACCTAGTTTGCCGGTAGAATTTGGCAAACATAATTCTTGTGTCCGTAATTCCTGCGTGGTATCTTCCCTTGGTGCTTCTGCCCCGCCATCCCTCTTCTTGGCGTCGTCGGTCCTATTCCTTTTTTGACATAGAGTTGAGACCTTCTGAGGGCTCTTAAGAACGCAACCAAGTCACGTACGAGTACAGCAGATGGCAACGCAGGTACCCTGGTCCTGACTCCTGGGTCTGCTTTTGCACCCCCGCTTCTCCTCCGTGGGCGGCGGTCTCACCCACCGCTCGCTGCCAGGCGCTGCGGAGCGCGGTCCCAGGAGGCCGGCCCGGGGCCGGGACGCCGCTACGCCCCTCGCCTGTCGTGGCTGCGAGTGGTTTCTCTCTGTTCTCGGGCGGGTGGCTGAGGAGGAGACTCCCCATTTCCCAC